>CAUYPK010144925.1:0-19415 GCA_963574355.1 Loris lydekkerianus
ATGCAGCCTTAAAGAAAGATGGAGACTTTACCTCTTTCATGTTTACATGGATGGAGCTGGAACATATTCTCCTTAGCAAAGTATCCCAGGAATGGAAGAAAAAGTATCCAATGTACTCAGCCCTACTATGAAGCTAAAATACAGCTTTCACATGAAGACTATAACCCAACTATACCACAAGACTATGGGGAAAGGACCAAGGAAGGGGAAGGGAGGGGGGAGGTTTGGGTGGAGGGAGGGTGATGGGCTGGGTCACATCTATGGTGCATATTTTTATCTATAATAAAAAAATAAATTAAAAATGAAAATAAAAACAAAACAAAAAAAAAAAAGACTCATAGCTTTAAATGGTATTTCTACACCAACATCTGATTTATCTCTAATCCAGATTCTTTCCTTCCTGGTTATCTGACTCTAGACTTTATATAAACAAATGTCTGGCCACTGCCTCCTCTTGGGTTTCTAAAACATGTTTCGAACTCAAGATGTTTGGGGGACTTTCATTTCTGATAATATTATCTTGGAAAGTGAATCAATTCTTTTTCTGAAAAATAACAAAAACTCCCAGATTAATTAAAAAAAAATATATTATCAGGTAATAAAGTAACTCCCAAATGTGAGACGAAGCAGAAATTCCACATGCTTATCAGAGTACTAAAGCTTACTTTCATGTTCAGGTACTTCACCCCAGAGAATAATTATGAGATTCAATTTTCATGGTTTATATAGAGCATGAAAAAGCTGGAAAAAAAAAAACAATAAAACCTCAAAACCTAGGCCTGCCTAAGGTGAGAAATCCAATAGGCAATCCTCTCCCCATAAAACTGAGACCTCAATAGGGCTACACTATCAGTTATGAGTGACCTGGAAACATATACTTCCCAGTATCCAGACAATTATTGTTAAATGAAAGAAAGAAACTAATCCCCCCAAAATTTACAACAAAAAATGTTCTTTTGTGATTTGCATTCTGAATACTCTACCTGTGTGGTTCTATATTACAAGCTGAGAATTTAATTTAGGGTGATGGTAGACTCACCAGTAGTGCCTCTAGGCATCTGGTAGAAACAAACACAAACCTCAGGAGGAACCCACATTCATCCTAGATGTCAAAGGATTCCCACAAATAAGATTGCAAGGTAAATAAAGACATTGCAGTTAGAAACAAACAAAAACATAGCAACACAAAAAATAACCTTAAATGCACAAGGAAACAAGTTACCATGAACAAGAACCAGCAGACTCTTTTCTATTTCTATTGAAAAAATGGAATTTATTAGATAAACCATAAAGTGTGTTGGATATCTTTAAATAATTTCTTAAAGACAACCTTGAATATATCTGCAGAGAACAAGAGACTGTGAAAAATGTTGAAGGGATTTGACAAAGAACCAAACAGAACTTTTAAAAATAAATAAAGTTGAAAACAGATGTGTTATGAGAAGATTAGACAGATTTTAGGAGACTCTAAATGAACTGGAAGATAAATTTAAATCAATTATGAAAACACAGCACAAAAAGACATGGAAAAGGAAAATACAAAAGAGATTAGCATACATGGATATTTGAGCAAAGAGGTTTAACATTTGTTCAATTAAAGAAACAGAAGGAGAAAGAAGAATGAAGGTGTTGGTGATATTTAAAGGATGAATGGCTCTCTTCTAGAACTTATCGAGGATTTCAGGTCAAAAATTCAGAGTCCACTGAATTCCGAGCAGGGTAAATAAAAATAAACCCACACGTAATAACGTCATATGCAGTCTACCCAAGATACATCCTAAAGGCAGCAAGACAAGATTGACTTCCTGAAAAGGAGAGACAATTTTATAACTGGGTTCTCCATGATAGCAATGGAAGCCAGAAGACAAAGGAATGCCATTCTCAATGTTCTGAAATAAACATGTAATTGTCAAGGCTGACCTCTTAATATTGTCTCTTCTGCACCCTGATCTCTTTAATCTTTTCTGTTTCAACAAATGAAATCCCAACTTTCCAGGTGCTTGGACCAAAACCTCTGAAGTTGGCTTTGGCTACTTTCTCTCATCTCCCCAGTCATGTCCCCACAGATTCTAGAGACTGTGTCTTCAAAACATTTTCAGTTTTTAACTACTGATCACATCCACACTTACCACCATGCTCTAAGTCGCTTACCCTAAGTTAATATAGATAGGAGACTATAATTACCATGGTTTCCTGCCTGGTTTCTGCTTTGTACCTTGTTCACTCATACCTATTCATAATGCAGAGTTGAGTGATTATTTAAAATATACAGATTGTGATATATCTCAGCACAAAACCCATCTCTCTCAAAGCAAAGGCTAATGTCTTCTTAATTGTCTAAATGAGCTCCACGATCTGTTTCCCTGTGAACATCTGCCCTCACTCTCTTCTCCTACCACAATAGCCTCCTTGTCATTCCTCAAGCCACCCAGGCATGCCTCCATCCGTTCCCATGCAGCTGTATTACCTGTAATGCTCTTTATCCTGTATCCATGGCTCACTCCTCTACCCTCTTCAAGCTTCAAGTTTTTGCTCAAATATTACCCTTCTCACTGGAGACTTTGCTACCCATTGCATTTAAAATTGCACACTTCTTCCTCCTAGAACAATCTCTATCCTCCTTACATTCTTATTTTGTAAGTAGCAACAATCACTTTCTCCTGGAATTTGCATTTTACTTTTTGAAAAAAATTATTTGCCTCCTCCACCACCATCACTACCATGCAACCAAAATGAAAGCCCCATAAAGTGTAGAGATTTTATCAGTTTTATTCACTGCTATGTCCTCAAGACCTAGATCAGTAACTAGCACATACTAAGTGCTCAATGAATATTTTATTTTTATAAATAAATGCATCAGTCTCATTTGTCTTTCTCATTTAGCCTTTTTTTATGGCATCTTGCACATAATTCTCAAGTGTGAAATGTAATAAAGTTTTAGACACATTATGTCCATATAACCACCATCCACATAAAAATATAAAAATTTTGTCACTCCAGAAAGCTCCCCTGTTCCCTTTTGTCATCAATAAGATCCCAGAGATGTTCTGACTTTCAACACCATAGATTGATTTTATCTGGTCTTGAATGTCACATAAATGACATCATATAGCACGTACCTCATGACTTTAACTCAGCATATTTTCCTTACATACCCCAACAGTCACCCTTTTAAAGCATACAATTCAGTAGTTGATAGTGTGTTCACAAAGTTGGGTACAAGTTTTTGTGTGACTGTATATTTTCGTGTTTCATGAGTATATACCTAAAAAGGAAATTAATGGTAATTCTTTGTTTTGCATTTTGAGGAACTGATAAACTGTTTTCACATTCCCACCAGCAATGTGTGAGGACCACCAAGAACACCATGTTCTTGACAATATTCGTTATGGCCATTTTGAATTACCATCTTCCTAGTGGGAATGAAGCTTATCTTATTGTTCTGATTTATATTTCCCTAATGACTAAAGATATTGAGCATCATTTCATGTGCTTATTAGCCATGGGTATATCTTCTTTGGAGAAATATCTGTTCAAGTAAGTTGGCCATTTTTTAAGTTGGGTTATTGGTTTTTTTACTGAAGAGTTCTTTATGTGTTATTGAGCTTGGACCCTTATTAGGTATGCGATTTGCTAATAATTTCTCCCACTCTATATATTGTCTTTTCATTTTCTTGGTAGATCCTTTGAAGCACATACATTTTTAGCTTTGATGAAGTGATATTTATTTATTTTTGTTGCTTATGCCTTTGGTGTAATATCTAAGAAACAATTAATTAATCCATGGTCACAAAGATTTACACATTTTCTTCAGGGTTTCATGGTTTCAGTGCTTACGTTTAGGTATTAAATATACACTGAGTTTTTTTTTTTTTTTGTATATGGTGTAGGCAGGCATCCAACTTTATTATTATGAGTAAGGCTGCTATAAATATCTTTAGGCAAGTCTTTTGTAGACATATGCATGAATTTCTCTTATACATTTAGGAGTAGAATTGCTGGGTTATGAGGAGGTGTGTGTTTAACTTTAGCAGAAACTGCCAAACAATTTTGTGAAGTTGGTGTACAATTTTAGACACCTGCCATAAATTTTTAGAGTTCAAGTTGTTCCATAAGCTCACCAACATTTGCTATTGTCAATTGTGTTTTAATTTTAGCCTTTCTGTTTAGTAGAGTCTCTATAGTCTTAATTGGCATTTCCCTGATGATTAATGATGTTGAGAGCCTTTTTATGTTTTTAAAGGGCATTTTGATAACTTCTTTTATCAAGTGATAAAAACCATTGCCCTTTTTTTATTCAGTCTTTTGATGTTTGTTTGCAGGAGTTCTTTATTCTGAATACAAGTTCTTTGACAGATAAATGCATTGTGAACATTTATCTCGGTGTATAGCAGGCTTTTTCATGTTTATAATGCTATGTTTGTTGAGCTGAAGTTTTTACATTTGATGAAGTCCACTTTTCCTTTATTGTTGATGCTATTTGTATCCTGTTTAAGAAGTATTATCCTACCTTAAGGTCATAAAAAATTCTTCTATATGCCACTCTAAACGCTTAATGCATTTAGCTTGTATATTTAGGTTTATGATCTGTCTTTAATTTTTGTATATAAAGTAAGTCTTTTATAACATTTTTTCCATAGAAATAGTCAGTAATTTCTATGCCATTTATTAAAAAGGTCCTCTTTTTCCCATTGAATTGCACTAGAACCTTTGTAAAAAAAAAAAAAAAAAAAAAAAAAAAAAAAAAATTGGTTATAAATGTGCTTCTATTTCTCCCCAGATCTACTGATCTCTTAGCGTAGCCTTACACCAGTGGCACACTGTCTTTCTTACTGTAACTTTATAATAACTCTTGATTCTGGCAGAATCAGGAACTTTGTTCTTGACTATCTTAAGTTCTTTGCACTTCCATTTAAATTTTAGGATCAGTTTATCAATTTCTACCAAAAAATAAAAACTATTGAGTTTTAATTGGATATCTATTAAATCTATAGATCAATTTGTGGATAGTTAACATTAAGATTTATTTAAAACATCTTTAATTTATCTCGGCTCCTTGATAGTTTTCAAGTTTTCATTGTGGAAATTTTGTACTTCTTTTGGTAAAAGTATTTGTAAGTATTACCATATATACTCGAGTATAAGCCGAGTTTTTTCGGCACAGATTTGTGCCGAATTCGGGTTTTCCGGCACAAATTTTGGACCGAAAAAACTCGGCTTATACTCGAGTATATACGGTAGATGATTTTAAAAGCAAATAGAAATGATAGTTTTTAGACTTATTTTTACCATGTTTATTGTTCTAAGATAATGATTTTTATATGTTAATCTTCTATCTAGTAACTTTGCTAAATTCATAGTTCTGGTAATTTGTCTGAACATTCCTTTGGGTTTTCTGATCAGACTTGCTTTTAACTTTAGTAATGGTAGCAGTCGCCCCATTAAGTTGACATTACTTCTTTGAGTTCCTCTTTACTCCATACCTTAGTTTAAATTTGATGGGGAGGAATTGAAATAAGATGAGAAAGTAATCCAGATTATATAGGACCCAGGGACATAAAATAAACAACAAAAAAAGTGGTTCCAGTTGAGATTTCTTCTTGTTGTGTTATCTTTCTCATATTTCATTATGAATCCACTTAAAGTTTTGCTAACCTCTGGCATTTTCCAAAAGACAGTCAGACTTTCCCAATAGCATCTCTGTAAATTATTCCAAAAGTCTTCATTACCTGTCTTTTCCCTTAATTGTCTATTATGCTTGAATTCTGAGAACTAACAGATTAAATAATATCTTCAAACTTTTCTATTCTTACCAAAGTAGGGAATTACCTTGCCAGCAATGGAGACATAATAAAAGGCTATAGCTATAAAATGATTTTCAAGACTTATTGAAGGATAACATAAAGAAGTGAAAGAGTCCAGGCTTTGGCAAGAGCTTATGTTCAAATCCCATCTCTTCCGCTTGCTAGATGAGTAATTTTGAATAAATAACTTTTCTCTATCTCATTTTCTGCAGCTTTATAATGGAAGCAAGAGACGCCTCCTCTCAGGGATGCTGGGAGGGCTCAGTAAGAGGCACACAAAGCCCCTGGTCCACCGTCATGGGAGCCAGAGACATCCAGTTGGTACTAGTTCCTCCAGCCCTACTATTTAGAGATATGCCACACTTAAACTTTTGCTAAGAAAATTTAGAATGTGAACCACTGGACATTAATCTGGGATCTTATCGAGTGTGGGTTTTTTTTTTCTATTTTTAAACTGCAACAACACCTCAAAACATTATTTTATATCACAAGTATAATTTGTCATCCCATCACCTGACAGTGCCTACAAATTCACAACCCTCCGTTTCTGTTACATTCTAATGCTTTATTCTACCCCTAAACATCCCTTTCCCATTCCGTATAGCAGCTTTCAGATCTTTGCCATTCTTTTCAAGGCCTCAAGGACATCTCAGTTCCATAACTATCAGCAGAAGAGCTAAAAAATATTTAAAAGCTATCAGCCATGAAACTCCCCAGACTCCTCCTCCACCGCCTTATCTCTCTGGCTCCTCACTTCTTGCCTATTTGCATTCTCATTTCAAGGATATTTCCCCATTCTCTCTAAGGAAAATCCTTTTAGGTGTATCCTTTGCCTCATGCTCTTCCATCTCTCCACAACTTTACTCAATTGTTTGTTTCCACTGTGTTTCATGTCCTTGATTTCTTGATCTAAATGAGTTCCTCCCCCTGCTTCCTCCCCCTGCTTTGCAAGTAGGCTGCACGTTTGGTCCCTGCCTCTCTTCTCATTCTTGGCTAGCTTCTCTGGAATCATTTGGTATTGTACTCACTCTCCTTTGCTGATAATTCTCAAATTCTCATCCCTGGCCCTGCCTTCTAGCCTGGGCTCCAAGGTCCATGTTTCCCGCTGCTTCCTGCTGGACCTTGTCACTGTGATAGTCTACCCATAACTCAACTTACAGAAATTCATCCATAATTCTAAAATGGAAAGCTATACTCTTCCACACACCCACTCTCTTTTGGGCTTGACCCTGAGGAATGCTAGGCCCTCTGTGCTGAGCCAGTAGTAAAAGGAAGGAATTGGAACTAACAGTCTAGAGCTACAGGAATAAACCCAAATTATCAAGGCTGTTCAATCTAAATCAGCACTGGAAGGACAGAAACAAGAGAAACTAACACAGGGATAGCCAAGGTCAAGAGGCCAGAACAATGCGGAAGTTAGGCAGGTGGGACTGCATTGCTCGGAGCCATCCTCCCGGCTGTGACTATGATTCCATTCCCTAATTAGGGACACAAAAGCAGAAATTCCAGGAATACAGAGCTGGTAATGCTTGCCAGAATCTCAGGGAAGTGGAACCAAAAGTAGTTTTCCTTGCCTCCATGAAGGAATATAGTACACTTTGATAGAATTTAGTACAAGGCCACGGTTGAGTCATAACAGGACAAATACAAAAGGTATGAGATCAAAGTCCCCTGTATTCCAAGTTAATGAAGCTCAGAGTAATTGAGCCAAATTTATTATCTCAACAGATCTTTATCGGGCACTTACTATGTGCAGAGCAATGATAAGCTGGGACCTGGGAATACAATAGTGAATAAAAAGAAATTCATGCCACTCTGTCCTTTTTCTCAAGACAGTCTGGGAAAAGCAATAAAACAGTGAACAGCCAATTGCAATACGGGGGTGGGGTAAGATGGAGAAGTACTGCGGGCTGAGGGGACAGCTGGCCCACGGAAATGGTGGCAAAGATGTGTTATGTTATCCAATAGCCCAGCAACTTCAAGCCCTTTTTGAATCTGTGAGAAATTTTCAGCCTTATACATCTCACCTCTTGATGGTAGGACCCAGAAAACTTGCCTCCCCAGTTTCTTTTGCAGCTGGAGCATACATGTATTCCCTAAACTATACCAATAAGACTCCTCTATGAATGACTTTGATTTTGAAATAAGAGAGTTAAATATAAAGGCCCCACCTGGAACAACTGGGCCTTCAAGGCACGGCTTCTGTGGCTCCACTGGTTGGAATATGGCATTCCTGGCTCAGACCTTACATCAATGCTGGTGGCAGAATCAGTTGAAGTCAAGTCAGGTTCCTGGCTGTGGTTCCCATCTAGCACCCAAGGCTAGGTGACATCAGGAGCAGCAGTTTTCTCACTGGGTAAATCCTGCAGTCTGGCTTGGGGCACTCTCCTGGAAGTGAGCCTTGAGCTTGTTTAGCCAGAATGCTCCAAAAGTTTATGAGCCATGTAATATCCATTTATGCTTACTCCGCCAGATGTGGTTTCTACCACTTGCAACTAAAAACACCCCAACCAGCACAAAAGACTTACCACAGGAAGTGATGTCTAAACCGAGATGTGAGAGAGGAGTGAGGTTTAGCTGACAAAGGGGAAAGGGAAAAGTGTTTGGAGCAGAAGGAACAACACGGCCCAGTGGAAACAGAAGGCGCACCTTGTGTATTTAAGAATGTTTTGTAGGATGGGAGATGGTGAGTGGTAAGAAATGAGACAGAACAGGTCAGCCAGGGCCTGGCCATTTAGGATCCTACAGACTAAGTGAAGAAGTGCCTCAGCAAGGCTGAGTTAGCAAATGAGTGGGACTGCTGTTGTGGCTGCAGGTCTCACGGACAAGAACTGAGAGGTCGGGAGAGGCTCAGGCCAACTTTCACTATTCTCCTGGTTCTGTTCACTGCCTCCAGAAATGATGTTTTCCCAAAACTCTTTAGCCAAGGCTGAGTCTCATTACCTTCATCTCCAAATTAGTCACTGGAAAAAAAGAACTTCCTATACCTAGAGCAAGGGGTCAGTCATGAAATACTTCCCAACATGGGCTGGAAAACTACCTATGAGGGGTTCATCCAACCCAAGTACCCAGTGGATAGACTTTCCACCCAGCACAAAGTGGAAGAAAAGCTTGTAATCATGTCATTTGCTCATTTTCTGCCTCCAGGTTTTTGGCCAAGCAACCCAGTTCACATTCCATACATGACATCTGAAGATCCACTGTTCAGTCAGGATATGGTGAGTGCCAACCACCCACGTGTTGATTTGTGAGATGGATAAAAAAGATTGTTATAAATTCAGCAACACTGGCCTCACTCGACCAATAGCCAATTTGTACTTTAAGAATTTAGAACAGCATGCTCTGAGGATATTAATCTATATTATTAAAAAAAAGTTCTAAAATCAAATCAAGTTAGGAAACCCTTAATGCAGAGCGTATGCATTGAGTGACTTGTCTGAATGCTTAAAATGCACTGAAACCTCCCAGACAGGGGGAGAGTAGGCAACTTGTCACAATGTGTTTAAGGACTATCTTGCAGAGGTAATGGCGGAATAGGTGACCCACAAAACCCATTTTAAGTCCTTTCTTCTTCTTGTCATGACCCAAAAATTATATAAAACTGAGTCTCACATCTGTACGTACTTTAAAGAGAAACTAACCAACAGAAACGTAACTCAGAACAATGTCATTTGTTCAATGACTTCCCATCTCACTGAGATGTTATTTTCCTTTTTATGAAAAAGGCACTGATCTGCATATCTAATATTTTCCTTTTTCAGGAAAGGAAATGAGCCTTTTTACTTTCTTTGTTTTTATTACTAGCTTCTTCCCTATGGTGTTCTGCCTCTGTCGTATGGAGGAAGTTTCTTTATTAAATTCACCTGAAAAGTCTATACTTCCCAGGATCCAATCAAAGTTTCACATTCTAACTGTAGGTCTGACACATTTTCCAATTAAGATACACACACTTGAACATAAACAAAGCCAGCACCTTGAGGCGGGCAGGAAAGTTTCTTAATGAGATAATCTGTTTTAAAAGGCAGATGACATGAATCAAAAATAAAAAAGCTCAGGAAGCAAGATCAATTATAAAACAGCATGGGGTAGGCAGTAAAGAGAGAAATCCCAGACTCTCAAAATGCTATAAATCTGCAGTGTGAATGGAGAATCTATTTCCTGATTTTTATTGTCTTGATGTAAGGAAATGAATCAGATTGTGCAGACTTCCACATTTACCTATACCAGCAGTTCTTAAACTTCAGCTGGCATCATAATCACCCAAAGCCTTGATAAAACTCAGACTGCTGGGTCCTACCACAAGGGTTTCTGGTTCAGTAACTCAGGCATTTCTACCAAGTTTTCCAGGCAGTGCTGGTAGTGTTCTTCCAGGAACACACTTTGAGAGTGAGGCTTAGACAGCAAACTAGAACTTGGGGCCAAACTCATAGTAACGAGGTCCTCCCTTTCCCTTTCTCTCTCCCTTCCTTCCTTCTTTTCTTTTCTTCCTTCTTTCTTTCCTTCCTTCTTTTCTTTTCTTTTCTTTTCTTTTCTTTACTTTTCTTTCCTTTTCTTTTCTTTTCTTTTCTTTTCTTTTCTTCCTTCTTTCTTTTCTTCCTTCTTTTCTTTTCTTTTCTTTTCTTTACTTTTCTTTTCTTTTCTTTTCTTTTCTTTTCTTCCTTCTTTCCTTCCTTCCATCTTTTTTTCTTTCTTTCCTCTTCTCCCCAATCCCCCCCTCCTCCTCTTCCGTTTGAACATGAAAGGCCTTATCACAAAACTTGAGAGACCAGACATTTATTTTGCCAGAGACACACTGGTTTCAATAACAGATACTCCACTTCCTGAGGTCCTTAAACAATTTACTTACCCTGTCTACACCTCAACCTTCCCATCTTCAAAACAGAATAGCAACAGGAACTGTTGTGAGGATTAAGCAGGACGCATACAAAGCTCTCAACAGAGACCTTAGCACACAGTAAAGACTCCATAAACAGGACCACAGTGAATACTGTTTTGTTAATTTTCAAAAACCCTAGTGATGTCCTGCCACTAAACTCCAAAGTGTTTTGAATAGCATTTATAAAAAAAAAAAAAAAAAAAAAAAATCAATGGGCAAATCTCCCAGCCTTGCAAGACACAAACCAAAAATTAATATAATAGTCATGTCAAAAATCACTAAAATTGGTTTTTGTAAGGCTCTTTTTTGATAGGGAAATATTTTCTCCAGTTGTTTTTAACTTTCTATAGTGCCCATCAATAGCAGGCATGAGTGTTTGGGGTCCCTAAGCAGAAAGTTCCAGAAGGGTTTCCTTATGTCTTACTGGTTGAGCATCCCTATTCCAAAAACCCAAAATCCATAATGCTCCAAATAAGCATTTCCTTTCAGCATCATGTCTGTGCTCAAAAACTTTCAGATTCTGGAACATTTCAGGTTTAAAATGTTCAGATTAAAAACACTCAACTTGTACTAATTGTAAAATACTTAGTCAAATAAATAGGTTTTAACTGAGAAGCAAACTTATTTCTTGAGCATCTAAAGTCTCAATGTAAATATACTTCCCCAGGGTTCCTTTCCCTCATCTGGTCCTGCCTCTTCCATCAGGGCTATGCTGTGTACTTTGAACATTTTGTGCAATTCTAATCATTTGACAAATTCTTCGTAAAAATCTGTATAATGTCAATTTTATCTCATCTAAGCTGCTTTTCATAAGAAGTCCGTGTCTACTAAGTTTTACACTAGCACAGAACCTAGAGCATAGATAATACATAGTAAATATTTGATCAGTATCAGATCAAATGTCCAAATTCCTAGGAAGTTTGACCAGCAGAGTGAAAAAGCAAATGTTCTCGTGCACATGCCAACCAACATATTTCAAGAATACATGCATTTGACAAGAAAAAATAAGATATGACTCTTTTAATATGTTTTTTGACTAAATGGATATTAGAATTTCTCACCAAATTCAGGACTTCATTAATCCAGTTTAAGAGTCAAAATCAAGAACCTCTAATATGGGAATTCTTACTTAATAAGAAGGAATCAGGCTTTCAGCTATACCCCAACTATAGCACAAGAATATGGGAAAAGAGCCAAGGTAGGGGAAGGGAGGGAGGAGGTTAGGGTGGAAAGAGAACAATGGTGGGGCCACACCTACGGGGCATTTAGAATGGGTACAGGCGAAACCTACTAAATGCAGAATACAAATGTCTACATACAATAACTAAGAAAATGCCATGTTGGCTATGTTGAACAGTTTGATGAGAATATTTCAGATTGTATATGAAACCAACACATTATACCCCTTGATTGCACTAATGTACACAGCTATGATTGAACAATTAAAAAAAAAAATGTGTAAACAGTGTGAGGATTAAAAAAAAAACAAAAAAAAACAAAAACAAACCAAATGAGTGGCCAAAGTTGAAAAGCCAGGATTTGCATAGTCTCAAATTATATCCCTTAAGATGTGCATTAATTACAAAGGGAAAAGTAGTAAATACAAGAGAGAAAACTCAAATTTCCCTTAACAAAGTGATTGAGGTTAATTATCAGTGAAAGTTGCATGAACCCCTTAATATGATAACTGGGAAGTATACTTTGTTTTTGTAATATAACTGCAAAAGTTACATATCTTCACTGCAATTATGTAAAAGTATCAGACAAACCTGACTAAAGGACATTTCTACAAGATAGCTTACCAGTACTTTTCAAAAAGTGTGAAGATGAAAGATGTGGAAAGCTAAAGAATGGTTACAGAATTGGGGACCAGGAAGAAATACCTAAATACAATATGGAATCTTGAACAAAATCCTGACACCAAAAATTGATATTAGTGAGGAAATTTACAGAATTCAAATAAAGTCTGTTAAGATGCTAGTGTTAAAGTAATGTTAGTTCCTGATTTTGATAATTGTGGTATGGTTATGTGAGTTAATAGGGAAAGCAGAGTGAGGGATATACAGGAAGTCTTTGCATTATTCATGTCAATCTGCTATAGATCTACAATTTATTCAAAAATTGAATGTTTTTAAAAACGAGCTATAATCTAAGAAAACTTTCCTCAAAAGAAGACCTGAGTTCATGTTGAAAGAACCCACAGAGTACAAGGAAAATTGACCCTCAGTAGTCTACTTCAAGACATATATTTGAAAAATTATCCAACTATGAAGTTGAAAGTTCTCAGGCCCTACAGGCAAAAAAGGATCAAATAACTGAGAAAAGCAAGAGAATTAGACTGTCAGACTTTTCACAAACTACATGCAAACCAAAATAAAACTGTGCAGAAGTTCTGTCATTCTATTAGGGAGGTAGAAATTGTAGCCCAATGACTTTATTTTAAAGTCATGCTGTCTTCAAGTACCTAGCATAGAAAAATAATTTTATGTATGCAAATGTGAGCCTTTCTAGAGAAAATCTACTAAAAGATTGTCTTCATCTAAGCACATGTAAAATGGGGAAACTTTAACAAAACTGATGAAGTGAAGGTATTAATTGTACTTCAGCTCTAGAACAAACTCAAGTCTTGGTCATGAACTTCTAATGCTTTCTAGTACCTTGCAGAAAGAAAGAAATACCCTCTCAGGAGGATGACAACCTAAATTCTCAAATTATTTCTGAAAATAATTCAACTAATGAGAAAGAATATGATGAGATAACATATAAAAGCCAGAATCAATAGAAAAATAATAGAAACAGATCACAGGGATTCAAGATACTATGGCTATATAACATATATTGTTATATTTTTAATTTTAAAAGGAACTAACTAGAAATTCTAATACTGAAAAAAATAACCAAAATTAAGAACTCAATGAAGCTGTTTGATATCAAATGAAATATGGCTAAAGAAAGACTTGGTAAGCTGGATTGGAAGTCAGGAGGAGCTATCTAAAGTAGAGCACAAAGGCTAAAAGATAGAAAATGAATAAAAACAAGTAGGATACTGTGAGAATATCAAACACACTTGTAATTAGAGCCCCAGAAAGAGGAGTAAAAATGCAGCAGGGATAATGCTGGAAGAGGTAATGGGTGACAATTTTCTGAAGTGATGAATGGCATTGAGGCAGAAGTTCAAGAAGTTAGATAGATTCCAAGTGGCTAAATAGAAAGGAATCCATACCTAGACACATCATAGTGAAACTGTAAAAAACAACCACCCCCCCCCCCAAAAAAAAAAAAAAAAGAAAAAAGAAAAGAAAAAGAAACTGCTCGGTGGAAAATGATTGGATTACCTTAAAAACCGTTTGTCTTAAGTAAGCAGTAGAAAACAATACGCAAGGCCTTTTTTTTTTTGTCAAAACAATAGTGGCCCATCACTGTTTGTGGTGCCATGTTTTGCCCTGTAAGCCTCTTACTTTGCTCTTACTCTGTAGACCAATCTTTCTCAATAAACTTTGTTTCATGCTTGAAAATATATTCAAAATGTTGAAAGAAATAACTCCTAACTAGAGATCTTCTACACAACAAATTTTCTTCAAGGGTGACAACAAAATGATGTTAAAATGGAGAGAATTTAACAGCAGAATATCATTAGTAAGGAAGGAAAATCCAAAGAGAATTGTTCATGCAGAAAGAAAATAAGCCCTAGTAGGAATTTGTTTGAATTTCAGCAGGAAATGGGGAAAAAAATTGTGTTAAATATGTAAGAGTGATTAAATGAATAATTATTGCATAAAATGAATAGGATAATGCATTATATGGGATTTTAATTTGTACATGAGTGACAACAAGAGAACACAAGCTGACAGGACTAAGTGGAATTGAAATGTTACAAAGTTCTTGCATTATCTCAGAAGAAGGTAAAGGTTAATACTAATAAGAGAATAGACTGGATGTGGTAGCTTATGTCTGTAATCATCGCACTTTGGGATGCCAGGAACTTGAGACCAGCTTGGGCAACAGGAAGACCTATACAAAAAATAGAAAATTAGCCAAGTTTGGTGGTATGCTTAGTAATACATGCCTATAGTCCCAGCTTCTCAGGAGACTGAGGCAGGAGGATCACTTGAGCCCAAGAGTTTGAAGTTGAAGTGAGTTATCATGATGTCATAACACTCAAGCCCATGCAACACAGCAAGACTGTCTTTAAAAAAAAAAAAAAAAAAGAAAATCAGGCAATCATTTCATAGATGTAATATCTAAAGCACAAGCAATTCCTCACCCTTTGAAAAATAGAATAAACTGGACTTTCAAAATTTAAAACTTTTGTGCTTCAACGGACACCATCAAGAAAGTGAAAAGAGCCTACAAAATGGGAGAATTTCCAAATCATATGTCTGATAATGATTTTAATGTTCACAATATACAAAGAATCATATCAACAACAAAAAGACAACCCAATTAAAAACTAGGCAAAGGACTTGAATACTTTTCTCTGAAGAAGATACACAAATGGCAAATAAGATGTTCAATATCATTAGTCATTAGGGAAATGCATGACAAAACCACAATGTAATACCACTTCACACCCACTAGGATGGCTTTTTAATTAAAAAAATGTGGGGTCAGATGTGATGGCTCATGCCTATAATCCTAGCATTCTGGGAGGCCAAGGAAGAAGCATTGCTTGAGCTCAGGAGTTTAAGATCAGCCTGAACAAGAATGAGACCCATCTCTATTAAAAAATAGAAAAATTAACCAGGTGTTGTGGCATGCAACTGTGGTCCCAGCTACTCAGGAGGCTGAGCCCAGGAGTTCGAACTTGACATAAGCTAAGATGATGCCACTGCACTCTACTAGAGTGACAAAGCAAGATTCCGTCTAAAAAAAACAAGTACAGTAAGTGTTGAAGAGGATGTAGAGAAATTGGAATCCTCATATATTGCTGGTGGAATGTAAAATGATAATGTGCTTTAAAAAATTAAACATAGAATGCCCACATGACCCTGCAGTTCTGTTCCTGGCTGTATATCTAAAAGGATAAAAAATACATGTTTACACAAAAATTTGTGCACAATTTTTTTTTTTAATGACAGCATTGCTCATAATAGTAAAAAATGTCCATCAACTAATGAATAAACAAAATTGGTATATCCATGCAATGGAAGATTATCCAGCTATAAGAAGAATGAAGCATTGGGCAGCGCCTGTGGCTCAAAGGAGTAGGGCACCAGCCCCATACGCCAGAGCTGGTGGGTTCAAACACAGCCCCTGCCAAAAACTGCAAAAGAAAGAAAGAAAGAAAGAAAGAAAGTTAGAATGAAGTATTGATACATGTTACAACATGGATCAACTTTGAAAACATTATGCTAAGTGAAAGAAACCACACTTAAAAGCTACACAAAAAGGCCGTTTATAGGATATATCCAGAATAGGCAAATCCACACAGATTAGTGGTTGCAAGGGGCTTGGGAGAGGGGACAATGGGGAGGGATTGCTAATAGGGACAGGGTTTTTTTTTTTTTTTTACGGGATATGAAAATATTCTGGAATTAGTAGTGATTGTTGTACCACCTCATGAATATAATAAAAATCATCCGATTTTATACTTTAAAAGGATTAACTTTATTATATGGATTATATCTCAAAAAATTAAGTGAGGCTGGGCACAGTGGGTCAGACCTGTAATCCCAGAACTTCAGGAGGCTAAGGCAGGAGGATCACTTGAGACCAGGAGTTCAACGCCAGCTCAGACAACACAGCAAGACCCCTTCTCTACTAAAAATAAGAACAATTAGGTGGGCATGGTGACATGTGCCTATACTGCAAGCTACTAGGAAGACTAAGGCAAGAGTGTATCACTTGAGCCCAGGAGTTTGAGTTTATAATAAACTATGATTGTGCCAATGCACTCCAGCCTGGATGCCAGAACTTTAAAAAAAAGTCTCTTAAAAAAAGTAGCAATCGTATATTCTACAAATATTAATTCATATTACAATTCTATACCATACATTTTGACAAATCCTTCCAGGTAATATGGTGGAAAACATAAGCATTAGAGACAAACAGATCTGGTTTCAAATTCAGCCCACCACTAAATAGCTATGTAATTGTGGGAAAATCAGTCTCACTGAAATCAATTTCCTTATCTGTGTAATGGTGGCAATAAGGTTGTTGTGAAGATAGGTGTAATATGTAGAAAAATACTTGTGAAGATTCAGAACAGCTGGGTCCTCTGGAATGATGAACCAGAACCAAGAAATCAACATGTGAAGAAGATTGCTGTAATAGCTGACAGTCTCTACAGTAAACTTATAAAATATTTGGTTCTATTTATAAATGCATGATATTTGCATAATGAAAAATAGTGGTCTAAACTCGGGAGATCTGGAGATTCTTCAAGAGAAAAAAATAAAGAAGTTGGCTTGGATTTAAGCTCTGTAGGACTAGAGACTTGCTGCTTACCTTCTTGGCCATGTTGTTTTTACTCCACCTGATACATGGAGATGCTACATACATATTTAATGAAAAAAGATTATTATACCTTAGAAAAATTACCAACAGTAATTTTTCTTAAAAAAAAATCTTTCAATTTGATTACATTAAATTGCAAATGGTCTTGAAGTCCTTAAAAGATAGAGGATATCTGACTAAATTAAATAGAAACCCAACATATGCTGTTTATAAAAGATACATCTGTAGGATAATATTAAGAAATAAACATTTCCTGCACCAAGTACACAAAGTGAACTCAGTGTGAGTTTAAAATGGCTTTCTATTTTTCCAGAGGCTTAATGGACCTGGGCCCCCCTGGAACACACACAGAGTTGGCTTGCCTGGAGTTAAAAATTCCACAAACCCATTCTGTGAGTGTGTGCCTGTGAAGCCTGAGATCAAAGGGCATGCCGCTCTTTCTTAGAGATAAGGGCCAGAGGGTTGATGTATGTTAACAACATATTGTCAGAGGTCTATAGGTGCTCTGCCCTGAGGAAAAGACACAGTCATTACTTCATACTGAGTAAAGTGAGTGAACACTTGAAGATACTCTTCCATTAACTCTGTTTGCCTGTGGCTACTTTCTTCTTTGTGATCTTTATTTAGATACCTGCCCAGAGATTAGTCAGTGTCTAGAAGAAGATATTTACTACAAAAGTGATTGTGTTGATATAGTAACAGGATATTTCCTTTCAAGTTAATTTCAGATAGGTAAAATGAGGTAATGGTGAAACAAAAAGATGATAGATTAAGTGTGTATGTGACTAGAAAGGTATAAAATCAAAACCCTGAATAAAGAATTTTGTTACACACTATCCCATACCGTGTAGTCTGTTTCTTGACTTAATAATTACAGTAGCGAGTTTATACCCACAGCAAAGCTGCTGTTTGTTCGTGTCTCTGGTCATGGAACATACATCTAAAATAATTATGGTTATATTTTTAAAGAGTCTTTTCTAGAGAGATTGTCTCAACAAAATTTTAATACATGTAAATTTTTACAATGTATATCAATACATGAAATCACTTTATATTTCTGTTTTTAAAGTGTGCTAAGGAAAACTAATCATTAAAATAAACCCCCAAGGGATTATAGACATTAAATGTAAAAGAGCAAATGTCAAGGGTAAGTAAAATACTTTTTCTGAAAGGATTATGACAGTTGTAAGTAATGTATATACAAGCAGGTGATAGGAGTCAAAAGGTTTTTAGGCAGGGGTAGAGAAATGGACCCTGGAGAAGGAGGGTCAGGAGAGAGGGTGGGCCAGAGCCAATAGGCCTGGAAAATCCCAGGCAGGAAGTTTCATAACAGCCACAGTGTGTCCCAGTGACCTACACAGCCATTAGTCAACAGTTGCCCCTGGGTGGGACAGACTAGGAAGAAAGACCTGAAGGGTACTGGGTGAAGGAAGCCCAGTGGTGTGAACAGGGGGCCAATAACCACCAGCCATTTTAATTTGAAGGAGCTAACCAGAGCGTGTTACCAATAACCAGGAGAACATTAAAGTTTAAAAACTCCTAGACAAAGAGCCAAAAGAAGCAACCTACTTGGGACCCTGTCTGCTGTGCCGAAGGCTTTGTTTTCTTTCCTCTTATCTATAATAAAATCTAACCTTTTGCTTACTCGTGGTTCGTGAATTCATTCTTTGGTTTGAGACCAGTAACACAGATACTAAATGTCAATAAGAAAATTCAGATGAAATGAAATAAAATGCTTTTGGCCTAAAGTGTTTGTAGATTTCCAAGGTCAAATATTTTACTCTGATGTTATTTTAATTTTTTATATTGTCCCAGATACTCTAGCTATTTTTCCTTAAAAAATAAATTATACTTCTTATGCTAGTCATTTATCATTAATGTTTTTTTTCAATTTATTTATTTATTTTTTATTGTTAAATCATAGCTGTGTACATTAGTGCAATCAAGGGGTACAATGTGCTGGTTTAATATACAATCTGAAATATTCTCATCAAACGGTTCAACGTAGCCTTCATGGCACTTTCTTAGTTACTGTATGTAGACATTTGTATTCTGCATTTAGTCAGTTTTGCCTGTACCCATTCTAAGATGCACCGTAAGTGTGGCCCCCCCCACTATCCTCCCCCCACCCAAACCTCCCTCCTCCCTTCCCCTTCCTTGGCCCTTTCCTCATAGTCTTGTGCTATAGTTGGGTTATAGCCTTCATGTGAAAGCTATAATTTAGCTTCATAGTAGGGCTGAGTACATTGGATACTTTTTCTTCCATTCCTGAGATACTT
>CAUYPK010144926.1:0-11414 GCA_963574355.1 Loris lydekkerianus
GGGGATGTCTTATTCGGGTTGAGTCATGCTGGATTTCTGAAACTGTCTGCTGTCTGAATTTCAGAATGTCTTGGCATGTCTTGAAAGTTCTCCTTCATAATCTCATGGAGAAGAGACACTGTGCCTTGTGAAGCCACTTTACCACTTTCGGGGATCCCTATAAGACGAATATTGGTTTTCTTCAAATTATCCCAGAGCTCTCTGAAAGAACGGTCTGTTTTTGCTCTACATTTCTCTTCTTCTTTGATGGTTTGGGAGCATTTGAAAGCTTTGTCTTCAATGTCAGAAATCCTTTCTTCTGCTTGGTCCATTCTGTTAGTAAAGGATTCTACTGTGTTTCTCAGATCTTTGAGGGATGCAACTTCTTGTCTCAATGTGTCAAAATCTTTGGTCATTTGGTCTTTGAATCCGTTGAATTCTTGAGATAACTTTTGAAATTCTAATTTGATCTTATTTGCTATCCAGATCCTGAATTCAATTTGTGACATCTCAGCTATTTGTTTGTGCATGGAGGTTTGTGCTGTTTTTGCCCCATTGATCCTTGGGGGAGTTGATCTACTCTGATTATTCATATTGCCAGAGTGTTTCTGTTGATTTAGCCTCATGATTGTTTTTCACCATTGCCTCTGGCCATCCTCAGAGTTGGGGAGGTGTCTCTCCAAGATTAGACACCAGTGAGATCACTCTATTGTTGCTGGATCTGTGTAGAAAGTGACCCTGTGTAGTTCCTCTGGGGCTGCTCCAGCAACAGAGTTCTGGTTGTGAAAGTGGCTCCAGTGTGTGACACACCGAGATCCAGCAACAGGGCTGGCGGTGGTGCAAATGGTTCTGGGAATGCCTGGTGCCCAGTGACTTTGGCACAGAGAACCCAAGGCTCCAGCAGTCTCTGGCCAGAAGAAGGGCTCCGTTCAGAGGCAGGGAGGGCTCCAGAGGGCACGCAGCTACCAGAGTCCCTGGCCAGATGAACGGGCTAGTGTGGAGGCTGGGAGGACACAGAAGGGAGAATGCAGGGTTGCGTGGCTCCCGCAGTTCCTGGTCAGGGAATGTGGAGGCCCGGTGTGTGCGGGTCACCAGTCGGGGGTTGCTGCACAGCTCTTATGGAGGTCTGGGTGGCACTAAGCCCAGGAGTTTGAGGTTGCTATGAGCTGTGATGTCACGGCACTCTACCCAGGGCAACAGCCCAAGGCTCCAGTGTGCCAAAGCTGTCTCACTCTGTCCCTAAGGATTAAGACTGTAAGGCAGTTCAGCCTTTAGGCTGCTCAGTCTCTAGATTACTTTGTCCTGCCCGATCCTTGCTCTGGGACCCTGAGGGCAGAGCTTGCCGGGGCAGTTCTTTCACAATGGCTTCCTGCACCCAGCTCAGTGGCTCAGTCTGGGGCCCCAGACAATGCCCAAAGTACTCCACACTCCTGCTCAAGCTCTCCCCAAGGCAGCTCAACTGAGCGCCAAGTCCAAGAACACCAAAACAGTTCACAGGTAATGCCTTTCCGGTTTGCAGTCTCATTTCTGCTTGTACTCATGGTTGCCAGCGTGATTAGGTCAATTGAACACACGCAACCACTTGCCAGTTTTCCACTGTTTTTGTCTTCCTCCTGGGGTCCAGAAGTCCCTTGCTGGCTCCCTGTATCCTCAAAGGGATGCTCATAGGCAGATCCCACCGGCCAGTGAAGCCTGGAGTCTTGTCTCCCCAGCCTCACCATGCCCAGTTGCAGGGAAGCTGTTACTCGGCTGCCATCTTTCACAATGTACATTTGTTAGATAGATGGGATATATGGCTCTCCCAGGAACAAAGGCACCCAGCTTTGCTGCCATCTTGAGCAACTGCTCCCCCTGAGAAGAAGGCACTCCCCTCAATCCTATCCAAGTGGCTGCTACCACGGAGTAAGGAGGGAATGCTTGCTGGGTCAATTCCCTTCACCTTTTCCTGTCATGTGGTTTTGAGAGAACCTCTGAGCAAGAGGTGTGATCACTAGTCCAATTTTACAAATAAGGAGACAACTTCTAAGCAGGGTAAAATACTTTTCATAAAGTTGATACAAATGTCAGAACTTAGATTGAACATGGATGTCCTATCTCTAAATTCACTGCAATCTCTATGACACCAGACCCACTCAAAAGAATCACAAGTCAACACTAACTAGCAACTCCATTATCTCAAGCCATTGTTCATATCTTATCATATATGGCTCAAAAACCCATTCATTCAATAATAGCTAGTGTCAAGTACTCATATATAACTAATTTTTTTTCTTTTCTTCTTCTTTTTTTTTTTTTAGAGACAGAATCTCACTATGTCACTGTTGGTAGAGTGCTGTGGCGTCACAGCTCTCAGCAACCGCAAACTCTTGGGCTTAAGGGATTCTCTTGCCTCAGCACCCCAAGTAGCTAGACTACAGGCACCCACCACAACGCCTGGCTTTTTTTTTGGGGGGGGGTCTGGCTTTTTTTCTGTTGCAGCTGTCTTTTTTGTCTAGCTGGCCTAGACCAGGTTCAAACCCGCCACCCTTGGTGTATGTGGCTGGTG
Source organism: Loris lydekkerianus (assembly GCA_963574355.1). Lineage (NCBI taxonomy): Eukaryota > Metazoa > Chordata > Mammalia > Primates > Lorisidae > Loris > Loris lydekkerianus. The sequence continues at coordinate 2,525 of CAUYPK010144926.1, forward strand.
CCATAACCACTGTGCTACAGGCTCTGAGCCTGTAACTAATTTCTAAAACATTTTTCATTGAAAATATCAACAGGTGCTTAAAATAGTCGTTAATAATAATGTTCAGAAGTTAAAGCATAATCCTTCTTCTATAATCTCCACCTACACACATCTCAATAATAGTTGACTGGCTGCTGTCCAATTTAGACTGACATTCAAGATGTAGAGAAAATTAGTAAAATCAGAACAGGGTATAGCTCAGAATCTGTGACAGCAAGTCTGATTATCTCTGGTCAGCCAGAAATCCAGATCAGTACTCACAAAATAAATTCCAGATGGCTTCAGAGCAAATTATCCTTTTCAAAAAACATTTTCTAGAATGCTTAACTGATATGGCATCAAACTTAAAAGACAAGTGGATTTCTATCATGGTTAAGAAAAGAATCCAGCCACATCTGCCTACAGTGGTTTTTACATGTCTTAAGCAGAGAAAATGGGAGTGACAGCGGCTATGTCACTTTGGTCTTTCAAAATCAGTGAAGATTCCAGCAACATTCATGTGCTTGCTCTCATTTTTTTTTTTTTAAGGTAGGCCAGGTACAGTGGCTCATGACACTAGTGGAGTAATCCTAGCACTCCAGGAGGCCAAGGCAGGTGGATTGCTTGAGCTCAGGAGTTTAAGACCAGCTAGAAAAACTAGCCATGCCTGGTGGCAGATGCCTATAGTCCCAGCTACTCAGGAGGCTGAGGGAAGAGTATTGCTTGAGCCAAAGCGTTTGAGGTTGCTGTGAGCTATGACACCACAGCACTCTACCCAGGGTGACAGAGTGAGACTCTGTCTTAAAAAAGAAAAAAAAAAAAAAAGGTGGTGAAGTAAAGCTATCCATTCCACAAACATTTATTGATATGTAACATGCCAGGAACACAATCTAAATAAGTGTATCGTTTTCTTATGTTAATTATGGAAAATAAGTAAGTTTTGTTCAACATACCAGTGGCAATACCAAGCATATCTGAACATACTTGAAACCAAAAACATTAATTGTTTCAGGACATTTTTTAGACCAACTAAGGTACTTTTTGAAGTATTTATGTCAAATGCTATGGATACACTTGTTTTAGGTAGTTATACTACATATTAGAATAGCATCATCCTGTCATGAATGTTTAGAGATGTTGCAGAAGATGAGCTTATTATGCTTGAGAGAGAGGTAGGTGAGCTAAATGGGAAAGTAACAGTTGTGAGCAGAGTAAGGAGGTGACGGAGAGTAAAGTGAAAGGAAGAAGACCTGGAGGAATGGGCAACTAAATGTAAGCCTCATCACACCATGTGTTTGCTCAAAACCTTTCAAATGCAGAGAACAAGGTTGCTGGTTTCCTCCTCAATACCTCTGGCTCTGCCCTGCAGATGAAAGTGCTTCCATCACAGAGGTGAAGATGCCAGGTGCTCTCTGTCCCTGCTTCAGTGTGGCGTGGCCGCCATGATCTGGTTCTGGCCAATGAGAGATGGAGACTTTGTTAGAGGCTTCTGGAAAAGACTTTCCTCCCTTTTCACAGACACTGTACCTGCCCTTTCCAGGCTATTGGACATAATTGTGTGATGTTTGCAATTGCTGCAGCTATTTGGGGACTATTAGGAGAGGTATCATGAGACCAGGACAGGAGACAAAGGGAGAAGAGGAGCCAACCCAGGGTACCTTACCTCTCATGATGTGAACCTTTTAAAAGATTTTTGCTTAAGTCATCGTTAGCTGATTTTTTTGTTGTTATTTGCAGCTGAAAGCATTCTAATGAATACATTTTATTATGACATCAGGATAAAGTCTATGCTATTTTCTACAACTTACTAAAGCCTTAAACTTAAACTTTTTTTTTTTTTTTTTGGACAGAATCTCACTCTGTCACTCTGGGTAGAGTGTTGTGGCATCATAGTTCACAGCAACCTCAAACTCATGGGCTCAAGTAATCCTCTTGCCTCAGCCTCCTGAGTAGTTGGGAGTACAGGCACCTGCCATGATGTCCAGCTAATTTTTCTATTCTTAGCAGAGATGGATTCTCACTCTTGCTCAGGCCAGTCTCAAAATTCCAAGGTCAAGCAATCCACCTGCCTTGACTTTCCAGAGTGCTAGGATTTTAGGCATGAGTCACGGCACCCAGCCTAAACTTAAACTCTTAGCAATCTGGCCCTTGTTACGTCTCTAAACTCATTTCTTACCACTTTTCCATTTTGCACTCTTTTCAGTGTTTTTAATTCACCAGATAAAAGTCCTCTCTTCTCCCTTTAGGCAACTTTTTTGTGGTTGTTGTTAAAAATAAGTTTTGGGGTGCTGAGTGAGGTGGCTCATGCCTGTAATCCTAGCCCTCTGGGAGGCCAAGGTGGAAGGATCACTTGAGCTGCAGGGTTCAAAACCAGCCTGAGCAAGAGTGAGACCCCATCTTTACTAAAAATAGAACAATTAGCTAGTTGCTGTGATGTGTGCCTGTAGTCCCAGCTATTTGGGTGACTGATGTAGGAGGATTGCTTGAGCACAGGAGTTGGAGTAAACTATGATGATGCCATTGTACTTTAGCCCTGGCATCAAAGACAGGGCTAAAATTTATTGTCTCAAAATAAATAAATAAGTAGATAAAGAAAGAGGCAAATACCCCAGTAGAAAAATTCACAAAGAAAGATAGGCAATTTCCAAATGGTCATAAACAGACGAAAAGATGGTCAGCCCTGCTAACAATTGAGAAAAACAAATTAAAAGAATGATATTTTATTATTTTTCAACAGATTGACAAAATGAAGATTTCTCTAGTGTTGTAATGAAATGGGCACTCTCATACACTGTAGAAGGGAGTGGAAGTTGTATCAACTTCCTAACCATAAACACCAACGTATAGAACCTGCCTAGCTTTTAACCTAATAATTGCTTTAGAATGTATTCTAAGGAAATAGGCAATGTAAAAGACATTTATGCCAGGCTATTGATCACAACATTGTTTAATATTAAAGAACTCTAAACAACCTAAATGTCTATACATATCGAACTTGTACATACAGTACATTTCTACAAAACTTTTAAGAAAGATGAAGTTAGAAAAATCTATATTTCTTTTCATAAGAATAAATGTCAATAACATATTTTTAATTGAAAAGCATTTGTAGTGGCCAGGTACAGTGGCTCACACCTGTAATCCTAGCATTCTGGCAGGGCAAGGTGAGAGGATTGCCTGAGCTCAGGATTTCAAGACCAGCCTGAGCAAAAGTGAGACCCCATCTCTTCCAAACATAGAAAAACTAGCCCTAGCTGGGTGTTGTGGCAGAGGCCTGTAGTCCCAGCTACTTAGGAGGCTGAGGCAAGAGGAGCTCTTAAGCCCAAGAGTTTGAGGTTGCTATGAGCCATGATGATGCTCTGCCCAGGGTGACAGAATGAGATTCTGTCACAAAAACAAACAAAATTCATAGAAAAATATATTAAAAACTGGCCAAGCATAGTGGCTTACCTGTAATCCTAGCACTCTGGGAGGCTGAGCAGGTGGGTTGCTGGAACTCAGGAGTTCAAGACCAGCCTGAGCAAGAGTGAGACCCCCCGGGGGTGATGCCTGTGGCTCAGTGGGTAGGGCGCCAGCCCCATATACTGACGGTGGTGGGTTCGAACCCGACCCGACCAGCTAAAACAGTAATGACAACTGGAACAACAAAGAAAAGCCAGGCATTGTGGTGGGTGCCTGTAGCCCCAGCTACTCGGGAGGCTGAGGCAAGAGAATTGCTTAAGCACAAGAGTTGGAGGTTGCTGTGAATTGTGACGCCACAGCACTCTACCAAGGGTGACAAAGCAAGACTATCTCAAAAAAAAAAAAAAAAAAAAAAAGAGTGAGACCTCTGTCCCTACTGAAAACAGAAAAACTAGCCAGGTATTGTGGCAGACCAGCTACTTGGGAGGCTGAAACGAGAGAATTGCTTGAGCCCAAGAATTTAAGGTTGCTGTGAGCTGTGATGTCGCAGCAATCAACCCAGGGCACAAGAGTGAGATCTGTCTCATAAAAAAAAAAAAAAAAAAAAAAAAAGGACATGCTTCTTATTCTTTTTTCTGTTGGGTAGTCCTAAAAGGAGGGGAGAAATTTAAAATGTTGATTTCACAACAAAATGTGAAACATAAAAGAGGACTCTGAGAATAAACCACTTTCCTTTGATCAATTAGAAAATGGTTACGATCCCATTTTCACTCTCACTTTTGAGGTGCCAGCTGCTGCCGAGGCTTGAGTCTTTTGGGGATTCTGCAGCTTAAGACTGTTTTTCAATTTTCTGCCAGTAGTCATAGGTTTGTTAATAGTTTTCTCAGTATTAATCTGTTTTGTGACTTCCCAAATTTTATTGCTCCTGTTTTTTTTCAATCTCTTTATCCTTGTTAGTTTATGCCTTAAATTGACAAAAAATACTTTTGGGGGTACTATTAGAGGATTGAGGAGAGTGAATAGGAATAGGTGTGTTAAACTTGCAATCTTCAAACAATAAAAATGTGACAATCCATGTAGCACAGTCCCCTGTTTAATACTCTTAGCTGCTATTAATTTCATTTCTGGGCTTGGCGCCTCTAGCACAGTGGTCATATACACCAGGGCTGGCAGGTTCAACCTGGCCTGGGGCCTGCCAAACAATAATAACAACTACAAAAAAAAAAAAAAAAATAGCCGGGCGTTGTGTTGGGTGCCTGTAGTCCCTGCTACTTGGGAGGCTGAAACAAGAGGATCACTTAAGCCCAAGTTTGAAGTTGCCGTGAGCTGTGACATCACTGCACTCTACTGAGGGCAACATAGTGAGACTTTTGTCCTGTCTAAGCAAAAATATTTCCTAAGATTTTATTCTTTGATCTCTCATCATTTACGTTCAACCTTGACTTCTATTTAGATGGCCCCCAAATAAACGAATAGGTTGAGCATCCTTCATCTGAAAATCTGAAATCCAAAATGCTCCAAAACTCATAACTTTTTGAGCACTGACATGACACCTCAAGTGGAAAATTCCACACCTAATTTCACATGATGAGCTACAGACAAAATGCTGTCAAAAACCTTGTTTCATGCACTAAATTATTAAAAATATTGGCTAAATGTGGTAGTTCATGCCTTTATTAATGCCAGCACTTTGAGAAGCCAAGGTGGGAGGATCACTTGAGGCCAGGAGTTAGAGACCAGCCTGGGCAACACAGTAAGACCCCCATCTCTACAAAAAATTTAAAATAAATTTAGCCAGACATGGCAGCATGTGCCTGTAGTTCCAGCTACTTGAGAGGCTGAGGCAGGAGGATCACTTTATTTATTTATTTATTTATTTATTTATTTATTTATTTATTTATTTATTTATTTTGAGACAGAGCCTCAAGATGTCACCCTGGGTAGCGTGCCAGTGGCATCACAGCTCACAGCAACCTCCAACTCCTTGGTTTAAGGGATTCTCCTGCCTCCGCCTCCCAAGTAGCTGAGACTACAGGCACTTGCCACAACACCTAGCCATTTTTTTGGTTGCAGCCGTCATTGTTGTTTGGCGGGCCTGGGCTGGATTCAAACCCACCAGCTCAGGTGTATGTGGCTGGTGCCTTAGCCATTTGAGCCATAGGCGCCGAGCCAGAAGGATCACTTTAGCTCAGGAGTTTGAGGTTGCAGGGAGCTATGATCATGCCACTATACTCTAGCCTGGGTGACAGAATAAGATTACATCTCTTAAAATTAAAAAAAATAAAATAAGGGCAGCACCCGTAGCTCAGTGGGTAGGGTACTGGCCACATACACCACGGCTGGCAGGTTCGAACTCTGCCCAGGCTTGCTAAAACAACAATGACAACTGCAGCAACAACAACAACAAAATAGCCAGGTCTTGTAGTGGGCACTTGTAGTCCCAGCTACTTGGGAGGCTGAGGCAAGAGAATAGCTTAAAACCAAGAGTTTGAGATTGTTGTGAGCTGTGATGCCACAGCGCTCGACCCAGGGCAACAGCTTGAGACTCTGTCTCAAAAATAAATAAATAAATAAATAAAATAATTTTGTGCTTCGATGTGGGTCCTATCAATAAGATATCTTAAAGGCTGGATATGGTAGCTCACCCCTATAATCTCAGCACTCTGGAAGGTTGAGGCAGCTGGATCACTAGAGCTCAGAAGTTTGAGACCAGCCTGAGTAAGAGCAAGACCCTGTATCTACTGAAAATAGAAAAATTAGCTGGGCATGGTGGCGGGTGCCTGTAGTCCCAGCTACTTGGGAAGCTGAGGCAGGAGGATTGCTTGAACCCAATGGTTTGAGGTTGCTGTGAGCTATGATGATGACACAGCACTCTAGCCTGGGCAACAGAGTGAGACTCTATCTCAAAAAAAAAAAAAAAAAAAAAGATTGTAATATATGGAGGGTGCACTCTGTCACGCTGGGTAGAGTGCTGTGGCATCATAGCTCACAACAATCTCAAACTCTTAGGCTTAAGCAATCTTCTTGCCTCAGCTTCCTGAGCAGTTGGGACTATAGACACCTGCTATAAGACTCAGCTAGTTTTCCTATTTTTGGTAGAGACAGGGTCTCACTCTTGCTCAAGCTGGTCTCGAACTCCTAAGCTCAGGTGATCCACCTGCCTCAACCTCCCAGAGTGCTAGGAATATAGGCATGAGCCACTGTGCCCAGACTAAAGAGAAGTTCTTAATAATGACTAAATGAATTACATTTTCAATCTTATTCTCTTAACACTCACTCCTGGGTTCTTCTTTTCTTTTTTTTGCAGTTTGGCTGGGGCCAGGTTTGAACTCACCACCCTCGGTATATGGGGCCAGTGCCCTCCTCACTGAGCCACAGGTGCCGCCCCACTCCTGTGTTCTCTATATCCTAGACAAGTAGACTATACTACACATTTAGAATTTATGAATTCAGCATTCAACACTTGACTCTTTGTGACTCTCAAAAAGGCCGGAGACTGGCTAATTGATCACTTTCCTGATGTACAAATTCAGGTAACATATGCCATAAAGTTAATGATAAGGAAGAGTCACTTATTCCTAAACTTGCCCTGCCAACTGCCTAACAGCCACCCCTCAGTCTGGCTTGGTCGTTCATCACATATTCAGCAATTCTTATTAAGAGCAGAAGGGACCACATACGTATATTTTTTAATCCCATCTTACTATATTTTAGAAGAGAAAGCATACGACAGATGTTTGCAATATATTCATAAGAGATATTGGCATTTGTGATTTTGTTGTTTTAGAGATCTAAATCTTGTATCACAGATTACTACACTTACTAATCTTTGAAAATGCCCAGTGTTTTCTGGTTTCTAGAGCCTTTCTTCCATGGTTCCCCCACCTCAGTGTTTAATTACATATTGCTGCAAAAGTAACTACTACTCCAAGGCCCAGTGGTTTAAAACAATAATCATTTAATGTACACAGCTATGATTTAAATAAATTACAAAATGTGATTAGAAAAAATAAATAATACAATAATCACTAATTTTCTTACAAAGGAAGATGCAATTTGGGCAGGATTCTGTGAAGACAGTTTGTCCCTGCTGTGTGTCAACTGGAGTGACTCAACACAGGGTCTGCCTCCAACATGACTGACTTGTAAGGCTGGGTGTCAGTGCTGGGTGCTTGCTGTTGGCAGGGAACTCAGATGATGCTCAGGGTAGAGGCTAGGGCTTGAATTTCCTCCTCCTAGGCCTCACCAGGCGGCTGGGCTTTTGCATTACATGAAAGCTGGGTTCCAAGAGAGAGGAAACAGAAGTTCCTAGGCTCAGAATTCCCAGAGTGTCAGTTCCTCTGCATGCTGTTGGTCATATCAGTTATCAATTGCTCAGCTCAGATTCAAGGGGAGGACACATAAGCTCTGTGTCTTGATGGCAGGAGTGGCATGCATTAAAAAAAAAGTGAAATTATTTAGAGCTATGTTTGAAGACCAGCTACTACCATTCACCCTGTGGCCACACAATGAATGTCCTTCCCATATGTAAAGCATATTTACCTCTTCCCCTAAAATACCAAAATATCTCTTCCTATTATATAGCAGTTCAAAATCTAGGACAAGGGTGAGCAAACCACAGCCTGAGGCCAAACCCGGTCTCTGGCCAATTTTACCACGGCCCTTTATATTTTTATAGAATTATGAAAAACAAAAAAATATATCCAGTGGGGATACACGATTTTGACTTCCAAATCCAAAAATTTTAGTATTTCCTATACAGAAAGTTTGCCAACTCATGGACTAGGACAATGATCTGCAACCCCAGAGTGCTGTGAGAGGATCTTAGGTGTGGTGTTTTTTTCTTGAGACAGAGTTTCACTATGTCACCCTCTGTAGAGTATGATGCTGTCACAGCTCACAGCAACCTCAAGTTCTTGAGCTTAAGTGATTCTCTTGCCTCAGCCTCCCAAGTGGCTGAGACTATAGGTGCCCGCTGCAACAACCAGCTATTTTTTTTGTTGTTGTTGCAGTTGTCATTGTGGTTTAGCTGGCCCAGGCTGGGTTCAAACCCACCAGCCCTGGTATATGTGGCTGGTGCCCTAACCACTGAGCTATGGGTGCTGAGCCTAATTAAATTATTTTTGAAAGACATTCAAAGCACGGTAAGATTTTTTTTTGTTTACTCTTTTTTTTTTTAATTTTAAAAATGTTTAACTTTTTAGGCTTTTCCTTTTTTTTAAATTTATTTTTATTGTTAAATCATAGCTGTGTACATTAGTGCAATCAAGGGGTACAATGTGAGGGTTTCATATACAATCTGAAATATTCTCATCAAACTGTTCAACGTAGCCTTCATGGCATTTTCTTAGTTACTATATGTAGACATTTGTATTCTGCATTTAGTAAGTTTGGCCTATACCCATTCTAAGATGCACCATAGATGTGGCCCCACCCATTACCCTCCCTCCACCAAAACCTCCCCCCTCCC
>CAUYPK010144928.1:0-12598 GCA_963574355.1 Loris lydekkerianus
CCCTCAGTGCCCCTGCAAACATGGCGCTGCAAGTGGCGCGGACCCTGCGGGCTATGGCCTGCAGCCTGCGCTCGGCCTCCGTTCCCGCCTTGCCCTGCCGGCCGTGGTCCTGGCGGCTGGGAGCGGGCGCCGTCCGGACACTGCGCACGGGACCCGCTCTGCTCGCAGGTGAGCGCAGCGGGCACGTGGGCGATCTCTGCCGGGGCTGAGCTGGACGTGAAGAGGGTCGGGCTCCCACTCCTGAGCCAACCGGTGCAGAGCGAGCGGGATCCCTAGTTACGTGGCTGCTAGTCTCTCCCGAATAAGTGTGAGGAGATACGAGCCGCCTTTGTACTGTGAGCTTAGGGGAGGGGGAGGCCTTAGGACCGCAGGGCGGTCGTGTCCGGGCTGGTCCCCGCGGGGAAGCCGGCCGGCTGGCGCTGGAGAAGGCCGGCATCGCTAAGTTTCTCAGTGACCTCAAGTTATCTTGCATTTGGGTGCGTCCTGAGGCCCTAAATGTGCAGGTCATTAGTTTACTAAATGGACCGCCACTAAAAACACTGAAGTAAAATTGAAGCAGAAGCACTTATTAAAATTAACTAGAATACTGAGTCTAGATTTTTGCTAGTTAAAACAGGCATAACGTTGAAGACTCAACCAGTTTTATGAAAACAGATTCAAGTCTTCTGGACTCTCCTACAGAAAGTTCTTAAAGGCTATATTGAGTCATTCATGTGTGTTGAAGCCGAAGTGAGCCCTTATTTAAATGGACTTGAAATAACTGGTAGACTTGCCCATAAATGTCTTGTCTGTTTATGTTACTTTGGCACAATTAGTGCTGCAGAATAAACAATTTTCTTTATGTGCAAATATATGAGACATAAACTGCTTCTTCTAAAAACTCAGGCTTCATAGCATGCATACATCTGTGATGGCTGTTGTCTCATTAAATTCGTTGTTTAAAAAACCTGTTCAAATTTTTAGTTTATTCCAAAGTTGGATGCATAAAGATTTGCTTTTCTCTTGCTAGTAGTCCTTAATCTCTATTTGTGATACATATCAGGACATTATCAATTTGAATACAGGTTTAAAGAGTGTCCCAGATAAGAATTTATTTCCAAGTCTAAGGTTTTTGTTTTACCTTTATTGGGTGTTGCACTGTCTTTGGCTGTTTGCATTCTCTGGTTATCTAGTTAAATATTGACCAAAGTATCAATGCCCATGATCTGGTTAAGCAATTGGATTTTTAATAGCTGACAAACCCCAGTTCCAATTCTGGTTCTGCCTCTTATGAACTATGTGATCTCTTAACTTCTCTGAATCTCAGTTTCCTTTATCAGAAAAGTGATGAATAATACATACCTCACAGAGTTTTTGGGAGGGTGAAATGAAATAATGTAGGTAACTGATGTACATATAGTTTGGGACATAATGAGCACTTGATAAATGTAACTTATTTAATGTGAGTGTGTAGCCTCGGCTCTGTGCCTGTAGCTCAAGTGGCTAAGGCACCAGCCACATACGCCAGAGCTGGCGGGTTCGAATCTGCCCGGGCCTGCCAAACAACAATGACAACTACAAAAAAAAAATAGCCAGGCATTGTGGTGGGCACCTGTGGTCCCAGCTACTTGGGAGGCTGAAGCAAGAGAATCACTTAAGCCCAGGAGTTGGAGGTTGCTGTGAGCTGTGATGCAACAGCATTCTACCCAGGGTGATCGTTTGAGGCTCTGTCTCAAAAATAAATAAATAAATAAATAAATAAGTATGTGCCAAGAAAAAAGCTGACTGATGTTAATATGTTTGACCAGTGACCTTGAAAATTTTCACGAATTACAAGTACTAATTTTCTAAGGTCCCAAACCATGTTTTCCAGGGCCCAGTTAAGAAATAATTACCTAATCTTCTGTCTGTTTTCCCTGTTCAGCCAAGGTTAAAGGAAAATTATACTATTCATTCTCTTTAGCCTAAATAGAATGCCCCGTAAAAACAAATATTTGGGGTCTTGAAAGTTAAGTAGACCTAGATGCCCTGAAGTTAGTAATGTTGCTGCCTTCTCTAGACTTTTGGGTCATTGTCAGAGCAACTTTACTCCTAAAGTTATCTTTACAATTAGGCAACGCCAAAGTCAGGACAGTAGTCTCAGGGAGAACATAATTATAATTGTCCAGCCCTTTCTTTCAAAAGGCAGATTAGATTTAAACTGCTCGTAATTGGTAATGTGATTGGTGAGTTATAGAGTTGCAAGAGAATGAGAGGGAGAATTGAGTGTTGCAACAAAATAACTGTATACCATCTATTTTGCTCAGAATTCCCCCCTTTTTTTGAGACAGAGTCTCACTTTGTCCCTATAGGTAGAGTGTTGTGGCGTCATAGCTCACAGCAACCTAAAACTCCCTGGGCTCAAGCAATCCTCTTGCCTCCGGTACCTCCGGTAGCTGGAACTACAGGTGCCCACCACATTGCTCAGCTAATTTTTGAGACAGGGTCTCAATTTTGCCCAGGCTGGTCTCTAACTCTTGAGCTTAAGCAATCCACCTGCCCTGGTCTCCCAGAGTGCTGGCATTACAGGTGTGAGCCACCGCCCAACCACAGAATCCCCTTTTCTTAAACTCGAGAACATTATTTCACTCCAGCTTTTAAAAGCTTACTATGTGCCAAGCACTGTTTTAGAACTGGAAATAGAAATGTAAACGAGATAAACCCTTCTCTTTTTGGCTCTGTACTCACAATCTGCTTTCTGGGGAAAACTGACAAATGGATGGTATGATAGCACACTAAGCACTGTTGGTGTTTGGGGTAGTGTGGAGGGGAGGGAGTGGTGCAGGGTCCTGTGACAGCAAGTAGGAGGGCCCAAGAACCCAAACTTGGTTATACAAGCCTTTGCACAGGAAAAGCCTTCTTAATTGAGACCTGTAGTAGTTAGGAAAGGTGGTAGGTAGAACGTTTCAGTCAGAACATGGTGTACAAATCTTAACAACCTTTCTTACCTAAACACCAGATTTACCTGAAACATTCAGTTATTTAAGGGAGAATGAAACAAAGTAAAGTTTCTTTGGGACGGATTTTGCAGCTTCTTGCACTGTAGAGTATAGAATTTAGAAAGTTCCATAATAATTAGGAGGAAAAGAAATAATTTATACAGTTACTTACATCAGAGCTGTCATCAAAGCAACTTTTAATGCTGTTTAAGCACAGCCATCTTTTGGGTGAGGGCTAAGAATGAACCAGCAAGGCTTACTTTAAAACAGTATTTGATTTAGTGAACCATTTTCCTGTTAATTTCTGCTGCAATATTTTTGGGATAATAGTTGGTTTCAGAATGGGAAATATATTTAAGAATACAGCAGCTTTTTTTGAAAAAAATTACTCATTAAAGCAAAAACAACAGTAGAACCTGTGTAAGTTGACCACCGAGGGGACTGTAACAAATTGGTCAACATGTGGAGGTGGTCAATGTAAGGGTCAATGTAAGGAAGTAGGCCTGCTTTACTGTGGGTAAAGTACATATGATGCATATCCAGTCCAGGAAAATTAGATGAACTTAAGGAGAGTGTCAAGGTAGGGAGGTAGTCTACTGTACTTTTAAGTCCTGAATAGCTTTTTTCACATCTCTTGAACATTGGGCAGTCTTTCTTTCAGGAATTCCTGAATAGTTTGACTGTATCTTTAAAGGGAAGAACCTCGTAGAGTCAAGGGTTGGACCCATCCAGTGAATGGTGAATAGAACATGACATTCACCAATGATGGATTAGCTCTGAGGTGCCTCTTGAGTTCTGATCTTAGTTTTCTTGTTAAATGATGGAGTCACTTTATTCAAGGATGGGCTTAAATTTGATTAAAGTAGAATTTTAAGAACTTAGGCAAATTATAATTGTTCCAGGAGGTCAGCTTCATTCCTACAAATGTGTTCCAAATTTTTTGTGATTTGGGCTAAGTAATTTCAGGCAGTTAATCTGCAGGATGGTGGCCGTGGAAGTCAGAATCTACTAAGGAGTGTGTAGTAGCTCACCTGGAGCATTGAGCCCATACCTGGCCATCAGTGAATTAACGACAGCAACAAAAAAGCAAATTTCCAAAAGATGCCCGAGGTGTTCAGATCAAGCCAACTCTGCCTGAACAATACCACTGTTTAGAAACTGTGCCATCTTTTCACACGATCTTTGTGCTTTCCTGTGTGTACTGTTGAAAGGCAGTGTCAACAGGTCAGGCACAAATGACGAGAAAGTCTTACCTTTTGACAACAATGCTTATGAAAAGTGCTTTTTAAAAAGTGATGCCACTGCTTTTCTGAAATACCTGTCTTCTGTTTTAGTGCGTAAATTCACGGAGAAACATGAATGGGTGACAGCAGAGAATGGTGTTGGAACAGTGGGAATCAGCAATTTTGCACAGGTATTGGATTGAATTGAAATAATTTGTGAGAGTTCTCAAGCAGTCTGGTTTGTCTCTACCCTTTAATCTGTTTAATCTGCACTCTGGGCCCCTCAAAGACCCTCAGAAGAAAATAAATCAGAAGTGAAACAAGTAAACCTAATTTAGTTAGGGCATTTTGTGGTTGTGTAAGAGATGTTGAAAGGTTAATACTTAAAGCAGGAAATATGCCTTCTTCAAGAAACAATCATTTTATACTGGGCAGTTAAGGAAAGAAAAGAAGAGCAAGATACAGGGCTACAGCATTTTGTGGGTACAGTGATATGTAGGTGACAGGGAGACATGAAGAAGGAAAGGGAAGCCGTTAGCCTATCTTTTCTGTTAATTCCCTGTCTCCACTGATGCCATATTGAGATGTTGTTTGTGAGAAAATGAGAAGCCAGATGGTAGGATGGGTTAGTGATTTTCACCTGGATGTCTGTATTGGGTGAGATGGGAGGGAAAGGGATGTTAACTGATGGGAATACAGTCATGTGCCACTTAATGCCAGGGATGTGTTCTGAGAAGTGCATCACTAGGTGATTTCATCCTTGTGCAAACATCAGTGTGCTTACACAAACCTAGATAGTGTGGCCTGCTGCTCCAAGGCTATAGACTGTTCAGCATGTCTCTGTCCTCAATACTGTAGACCAGTGGTTCTCAACCTTCCTAATGGCTGCAGTGTATTTTCATTGTTAAAAAGGGGTTGAGAACGCTGCTGTAGACAGTTATAACACAGTGGTTGCTGAATATCTGTGTATCTAAACACATCTAAACATAGACAAGGAATGGTAAAAATGTGGTACGGGCTGAGCTTCTACACTCCAAAACTCTGAAATGCTTTAAAATCTAAAGTTTTTTGAACACAGACATGATGCTCAAAGGAAATGCTGATTGGAGCTTTTCAGATTTTAGTGTTTTGGATTAGGAATGCTCAGCTAGCTCAGTATAGTGCAAATATTCCAAAATCTGAAATGTTTCTGGTCCCAGGCATTTTGGATAACGGATATTTAACCTGTAATATAATCTTGTGAGACCACTGTTGTATAGGCAACCTGTTATTGAACAAAACATTATGCAGTGTGTGGCTGTGTACACAATTCCTCAGAAATGCTGGCTTCTTGGGTGTTGACAATCTCTGACAGTTGTCTCTTCGTTGGCGTATCTGTGTACCTATGATGAGGTGCAGAGCAAGGTACTTTGTGGAATATCGTGTAAGGTGTTGTGCTTACCTACTTTATCTTTGAAGGGAATCTCCTACCTGGAGATGACATATACACATTATAGGGTAGATGTCACCTGAGGGATACAAAGAGCTATAATTCACTCATCTGATAAACTGCTTCTTTCTGGAGTCCAGATCTTCGGGGACAATAAGGCATGGGACAGTGATGTGCAGAATGAGTAGGATGTCAGCCTGTGCAGTAGGGATAATGGTCTATGTAGAACTGCAGAGGTAGAAAAGCACAAAGTGTGTTTGTGTGTAGAAGAGCTGGTTACCTTGCTTGGGGCACATGGTTTGTGACAGGGATCACCATGGATTATAGGCAAAATGTGGCTGGCAGCCTGTTTCTTACAGCTTCTGAGTTAAGAATAGTTTTTTCATTTTTAAAGGGTTGTAAGGAAAACAGGTGACTGTGGCTCATTAGGTATAAAATATATAGTATTAATATTATCTTAATTATAGGGGATTCAGTGTTTAGCTTGTTCCCATTTACTGGGGAGTCTAATTTCACATCCTACAGGCTTTTGGTTTTGTTTTGTTTTATTTAGGAAGCTTTGGGAGATGTTGTTTACTGTAGTCTACCTGAAGTTGGGACAAAATTAAACAAACAAGGTGAGTGTTTTTCTCATCTTAGAATGTCATGATTCATGCCATGAATTTTCTTTACCTAATCTTTACTTTCAATAATAACTTACCTGGGTTGTAATCCTAGCACTATGGGACACCGAGGTGGATGGATTGTCTGAGCTCAGGAGTTCGAGACCAGCTTGAGCAAGGCGAGACCGCCATCTCTACTAAAAATAGAAAAAACTAGCCAGATGTTGTGGTGGGTGCCTATAGTCCTGGCTACTCAGGAGGCTGAGATAAGAGAATGACTTAAGCCCAGTTGTTTGTGGTTGCTGTGAGGTATGATGCCATGGTACTCTACCGAGAGAGACTGAGACTCTATTAAAAAAAAACAAAACTTACCTGCACCCAGGATCAACTAGAGTGCTTTTGATGTATATAAGAGAATAGTTTTTGTTGTTGTTGTTGTTGTTGTTGTTGTTGCAGTTTTTGGCTGGGGCCGGGTTTGAACCTGCAACCTCCGGTATATGGGGCCGGTACCCTACCCCTGGAGCCACAGGCACCACCCTATAACAGAATATTCAAATAAAAGTATTAATAGTTTAATAATGGGGAGTTGTTATCTCATAAAGGCAGTCCAGAGATAGGTGAATATAGGTTTAACAAGGATAATTCTTTTTGTACTTTTTCTGCCTCAGGACACAAGATGGTGAGAAAGTCTGTAATCATCACATTCTCAAATGACAGTATCCAAAAGTGGCAGGGGGTAGGGGGACAGGCTCTCTTGTCTCTCTGTTGAGAAGGAATGTGTCACCCTCCGATCTCTTGGCCGATGTTTTCTTACATTCCGGTAGCAGGTTTGGGCTATACTGCGCTCCCAGCTGTATGGGATGGTGGAAGGAGAACAGGGAGCATTTTCAGACTTTTGTAATGGAAGGTGGGAAGTAGAGAAAAATGGCTCTTAACACCTCCCTGCACACTTTGTAAGACACGGAGGTCTATTAAGTTTAAAAAGTAAAACCTACTGGGTTTTTGGAGGAGTAGATGGTATCCAGAAGCATCACAGGTTCAGGAATCAGAACCTGGTCGTAAATCCCAGCCTATCTTTTGTGTGACTTCGGGGTAATTTCTTAGTTTTAGGTATTATCTATAAATCAGGATACTTGCCTCACAGAGTTGTAAGGATTAAATAAGCATAATGTGCATCCTGAGACAAGTGCTTAAAGGCTGGGCACAGTCGCTGACATCTGTAATCCTAGCTATTTTTAGTGATGGGGTCTCACTTTTCATCTGAAACTCATGAGTTTAGGCAATCCATCCGCCTCGGCCTCCCAAGTGCTGGGATTACAGGCATGAGCTGCCTCGCCTGATTTGTGTTTTATTTACTGTGTGTCCACTATGCCACTTTCAAGCAGATTATAAGTTTCTGAAGCTCTCTTACAGTAAGTGAGAAGCATGACCGTTTTTGTCCTTAATATCCTTAAATTAATGAATGTCCTTTTAAAATTTTCTGGTAAAAGTTTTTTTATTAGATGTACTAAGTCTACATACCAATTCAATGCATAGATCTTACGTGTACAATTTAATGAGCTTTGAAATATGTATATATCTGGGTAAACCTTCGCAATCAAAACTCTTCGATAGGCATTCTCTTCTCTAATTTCTACTTCATAGGTTAATATTGCCTATTCTTTAATTTAAATAGAATTACCAATTTTAACATAAAGGATTTTGAAGGGACACAAAACATTCAATCCACAACTGGGATAGTGTTTTATACATCTCATTAGGTTAAATAGCTTGATATTGTTCAAACTTTATCTTACTGATTTTTTTAAAACTCTCCTGTGATTAGGTTTGTCAGATTTTCCTTTTAGTCCGTTTTTGCATCATATATTTCATAGCTCTTTTATTGGGTTGATAGACTTTTAAAATTCTTAGTTTTGGTGATGAATTGAGCCTTTTTTTGGTATAAAATGTCCCTTTTTGTCTCTGGCAATTGTCCTTGTCTTGATGTCTACTTTGATGTGAATTTGCGATGCCAGTTTTCTTTCTTTTTTTTTTTTTAATTATTAAATCATAGCTGTGTACATTAATGTGATCATGGGGCACCATACACTGGTTTTATAGACTATTTGACACATTTTCATCACACTGGTTAACATAGCCTTCCTGACATTATCTTAGTTATTGTGTTAAGACATTTATATTCTACATTTACTAAGTTTCACATGTACCCTTGTAAGGTGCACCAATCACCCTCCCTCCGCCCATCCTCCCCCCTCCCTCCCCTCCCTCCCCTCCCTCTCCCTCTACCCCATAGTCTTAGGTTATAACTGGGTTATAGCTTTCATATGAAAGCCATAAATTAGTTTCATAGTAGGGCTGAGTACATTGGATACTTGTGATGCCAGTTTTCATATTTCCTTTTTTTTTGGTGGTGGTGATGTTGGGTCTCACTGTGTTCCAGACAGTGCAGTGGCGTTATCATAGGTCACTGCAACCTCAAACTCTGGGGCTTAGCGCCTCACCCTCCCAAGTAGCTGAGACTGCATGAGACTACAGATGTGTAACACCCTACCTGGCTGATTTTTTTTCTATTTTTGGTAGAGATTAGGTCTTGATTTTGCTTAGGCTGGTTTTAAACTCCTGAGCGCAAGCAATCCTCCTGCCTTGGCTTCCTGAAGTTCCAGGATTACAGGTACGAGCCATCACCCCTGGCCTGGAGTTCTTTTTGGTCATTATTTCTTTAAAATGTTTTTTTCCTACTTCATTCTCTCTTTTCCTTCTGTAGTCCAATTATACGTTTGCCTGATCACTTGATACTGTCTCGCAGGCCCCTGAGGCTTTTACATTTTCAGTCTTTTGTTTGCTAAACTGTTCAGATTTGTTAATTTTGATCTTCACGTTTGTTTGGTCGTTTCTTCTGCTATCTCCCATCTGTTAATGCCGCCCACTGAATTTTTTAGTTTAGATATTATAGTTTCCAGTTCTAAAATGTCCATTTTTGAAATTCCCATTTCTTTCCAACATATGTTCATTCATTATGCTGATTTTTTTCTTTAGGTCTTTGAACACGTTTATAATAGCTACTTTAAGTTTCTTTACTATTCCAACATATGGGTCACTATAGGATCTGTTTGTGCCTTTATCTCTTCACCATCGGTTTCTTATTTTTAGGATTTCAACCCTCAATTTCCAGCCACTCCTGCAGCCCCACACTCTATTCTCTGACCTCGCAAGCAAATAAGACTATGGTTTTCTACTTGTATTCTAGTCACCCTGTGCTCTTTAGATGGGTCAGTGTTTTCAGGGGACAAATTGTATAAATGGAGACCTCATCCAGTTTGGTTCCCATCTTCCAATGATTGACCACCGCCCCTCAATTACTCTATGAAGCCTTTCATATTCAGCATGAACATTCCAAATCTGAAATGCCCCCTAAATCCAAAATTTTGAGCACCAACATGATATTAAAGGAAATGCTCATTGAAGCATTTTGGATTTGGGATGCTCAACCAATAAATACAATGCAAACATAGTAGAACCCTCTGTTAAGTTGACCACCCAAGGGACTGTAACAGACTGGTCAATAGACAGGTGGTCAACATACGGAGGTCAACATCATGAACTAGGCCTATACTGATGGGAACGTATGGTACATGTCTGGTCTATAAAAATTAGGTCAACTTAAGGAGGTATCTCAGTTAGTATAGGGAAGTGGTCAACTATGGAGGTTCTACTGTGTTCTAAAATTTAAAAAAAATTCCCAAAACATTCAGGTTCCCAAGCATTTTGGGTAAGGGATACTTAACCTATAATTGTTATTTATGTTGAGTTCGAAGTTTATAATTTTTACTTGCAAGAAGCTAGCCTGATGAGGTACTTCACCATTACTGGAACATTCTATCTAAAGTTTTCTTTTTGTTTTTTTCCCCTGAGCCACAGTGAGTTTGAAGAAAGCAGAGTTTCACTGATCTCACACACATCTGGTATTAAAGCACATTACTATTTGTTATTTACTGCATCAAGAGCAGAGGACCACTTTATTTTATTTATTTATTTATTTATTTATTTACTTACTTTTTTTGGAGATCAGAGTCTCACCTTGTCTCCCTTGGTAGAGTGTCATGGTATCATAGGTCACAGCAACCTCAAACTCTTGGGCTCAATCGATTCTCTTGCCTCAGCCTCCCAAGTAGCTGGGACTACAGGTGCCCACTATAATGCCGAGCTAGTTTTAGAGACCAGGTCTCGCTCTGGCTCAGGCTGGTCTGGAACTCCTGAGCTCAAGCAATCTGCCCACTTTGGCCCCCTGGAGTTTTAGGATTACAGGCGTGACAGTGGTCCACTTTATTGAACTTTCTCATAGGTTAGCATAAGCATGACAAAACCTATGGTTTTATTTTTAATTAAAGAAATTTGTTAGTTTTTATCATGACTATGAGAGGTGCACGTTTCCATATTTTATATTTTCAAGTCCTTGACTTTTAACACTTAATATTTATTTTAATTCTTTTCCATTTAGATGAGTTTGGTGCTTTGGAAAGTGTGAAAGCTGCTAGTGAACTCTATTCTCCTTTATCAGGAGAAGTAACTGAAATTAATGAAGCTCTGGCAGAAAATCCAGGACTTGTCAACAAATCTTGTTACGAAGATGGTAAGTTGTTGCTAGAAATTTTTAGAGGGTTACTGCTACATTTAACATTTAACCTAGAGTTTAAAGCAAGTTTAGCT
The DNA here is from genome assembly GCA_963574355.1 of Loris lydekkerianus. Taxonomy (NCBI): domain Eukaryota; kingdom Metazoa; phylum Chordata; class Mammalia; order Primates; family Lorisidae; genus Loris; species Loris lydekkerianus. The sequence continues at coordinate 10,919 of CAUYPK010144928.1, forward strand.
GATTGTGACTTCATCTTTTCCACTTCTTAGTACTAAATAGAGATGCTCTGCTTTTAAAAAGGGAAAAGATTAGTTCAGTGGTTCTCAACCTTCCTAATGCCAACCCTTTAATACAGTTCCTGTGGGTCGTGACCCACAGGTTGAGAACCGCTGGATTAGCTGAATACATAAGGTTATATTCTAAGATCTCAACAATAAAAATTGCTTTATTTTGCAAGGTTTTTAGTATCAGTTATAGATTCGTTGGTATAATGTGAACACCTGTGAAGTATTAACCTCTTTAAAAGTAAAGCATCCACTCATATTGTTTGATGTAAGTGGTGACAAACTAAAATATATTGCCTTAATTTTTGTTTTTCTTACCTTTTCATTTTTATAATAACCTAGTGAGTAAGCTAACAGCACTTTTCTCCATTTTATAGATGAATAGAGGCTCCAATCTGTCCATGTCACATGGCCAGTAAAAGGCAGTTATGATTATGATTAGGTTGTAGTTCTCTCTTGCCTGTCACCTGGGCTTTCTAACTCTTTATTACTGATTTCTTTTTTTTTTTTAAATTTATTTATTTTTATTGTTAAATTATAGCTGTTCTCTATTACTGATTTCTAATGCCCTTAAACTTAGTAATTAGCCTTCTTTTTTTAAAGAAAAAGTTGGCATTTCTTTTTTTAAAGAAAGATATATGAGCTTGTATATTTGAATTACTTAAAGATTTTAATGTTAGTTGTTGATGCTTATTATAACCTAAGAGTTAATTCTTTTCAACTGTGATGTACTAATTTAATTCTTAAGGCTAAAATTTAAAAGTTCCATTAACAGGTGGGACTCGGTGGCTCACGCCTGTAATCCTACCACTCTGGCAGGGCGAGGTGGGTGGATTGCCTGAGCTCACAGGTTGGAGACCAGCCTGAGCAAGAGCAAGACCCTGTCTCTAAAAATAGCCAGGAGTTGTAGCAGGCGCCTATAGTTCCAGTTACTTGGGAGGCTGAGGCAAGAGAATCACTTGAACCCAAGAATTTGAGGTTGCTGTGAGCTGTGACACCATGACACTCTATTGAGGGTGACAAAGTGAGACTCTGTCTCAAAAAAAAAAGTTCCATTAAAATAATGTGATTTATGTAAAGAATACTAGATTAATTTTGAGGCACTCAGTAATTTATTTTAAATTTTGGATGAATTATGACTTTAAAAAGTTGATTTGGAATATGATTTTTTTTTGTAGGTTGGCTGATCAAGATGACACTGAGTGACCCTTCAGAACTAGATGAGCTGATGAGTGAAGAAGCATATGAGAGATACGTAAAATCTATTGAGGAGTGAAAATGGAACTCCTAAATAAACTAGTGTGAAATAACTTACTCCAGCATAGTTGTCTTTAATTAGTGGTGGATAGGTGACTGAAAATACCAACTACTCTCAACACTGCTAATGAAAGAAAATAGTCCTTAACTTTCTAATGGTTGGAGATAAACAAAATATGCATCTCTTTCATAATACCCTATGATTTTTAGACTAGCCTGTAGTATTCATATTTCATAAAATTATCCATGGTAAAAACTAGTTATAAAAATCATGTTATAAAAGGATAACATTGTTATATTAAGCCTTATATAATATTGTAACTTGCTTACATCCATACCAGGATTTGAGTTGAAATACTTAATGATCTTTCCATTGGA
>CAUYPK010144930.1:0-13726 GCA_963574355.1 Loris lydekkerianus
GGGTGTATTGGGATCCTTGAACTTCTTTTTTGTTTCCCCTTTAGGAGGGATATAGGTTTTCATTTCTCTTTCATAACAGGTCTTGTCTGCCTTTGCCATATCTTCAAATTTTCCTTTCTCTTTAGCAGACATGGTCTTCCACCTCTCTGAGCACTTATTAGAAAACTCTGAGAAGTTGACGGAAGCATCTGGGTGCTTCTTCTTGTGCTCCTCCTGACAAGTTTGCACAAAGAATGTGTATGATGGCATTCTGCCTCTCGGCTTCTTAGGATCTCCTTTGCCCATGTTTAGTTATTTTTCCTCAGCGAGGCACAATCGCCCAGTGCCCGTCCGGCTCTCACTTGCCCCGGCACTGTCTCTATGGAGCTCAATGTACTGCAATGGCTGTCCATAAATACTTTCTTTTTAAAAGCATATTTGACCACTGACTATTGGCTAATAGTGGAATCTAATGGACAGTATATTTATCATTCTAAAATTCTGTTGTAGTTTCTAGACCCCATTGGGTGGCTTATCATTTTAAGAAATCACATAAAAACATTACATAAGATTAAACCAGTATTTGCATAAAGTTCATATACTTTGTTTCTAGGCATTTTAAACATTGGACATAGGTCTCAATTGTTAGAAAACTGATTTGTGGATGAAGTAAAAAGGATAGAAGCAAGCAGTAAAGATGCCAGTAGAAGTGGGATGCAAAGTAGAGCTTCCAGTACCCTACCCACACCACAGGAGCAGCAAGTGACCAAATCAAGTACTCACCTGGCCATGTGTTCACTGTTCTCTTGCAGTAACTAGGAGTTATGGGGCTATGACAGAAAAGGAAGGATGAGAGAGCCTAAGTGCAGCCATTTTGACCATACCTAAACACCCTCAACAGGGAAGTTGCTGGCCTGGAACCACCTGAGGATGGATAAATTGCTAAGCCAGTCACTATACAAACTGTGTTTACCTTTCTGTGACAGTTTATAATTAATCTTTATGGCCTGAACACAAGACAATGCTGGTTATGTATGGTTGTTTCAGCTTGTGAAAACCTGAGCTATATTTATTCAAAATAAAATATCCAAGAATCTCCTTTTGGGACTCATTCTGATAGTAACATTTGCTACTGTTGCCTTTGAATACCTGTTTAGATCTGCCGAAAACTTACAGACTCCCTGATTTAAAAAAAAATAAACAACAAAAAAAACTTATGAACTAATGATAGTTGATGATCTTTACGTTAGCAATAACAGTTACACCAACATTATGATTAAAAATCTAGGCCAGCCATAGTACCTCAAGCCTGTAATCCTAGTACTCTGGAAGGCCAAGATGGGTGGATTTCTTGCCTGAGCTCAGGAGTTTGAGATCAGCCTGAGCAAGAGTGAGACCCCGATCTCTACTAAAAATAGAAAAACAAAGGCTGGGCATGGTGGCTCACACCTGTAATCGTAGCTCTCTGGGAGGCCAAGGCAGATGGATTGCTTGGGCTCGCGGGTTTGAGACCAGCCTGAGCCACAGCGAGACCCCATCTCTACTAAAAATACAAAAAACTGAAGCAAGAGGATCACTTGAGCCGAAGAGTTTGCAGTTGCCGTGAGCTATGATGTTGCCATGGCACTCTATCCAGGGTGACAGCTTGAGACTCTGTCTTCAAACAAACAAAAATAATAAATTCTGAAAAGATCTAAGATGTAAAATATATATGTAGTTATATATTAGTTTGTGGGAATCCAAGACATTAATTTTTGTTGTTGTTTGTTTGTTTTGAGACAGCGTTTCAAGCTGTTGCCCTGGGTAGAGTGTTGTGGCATCACAGCTCACAGCAACCTCCAACTTGGGCTCAAGCGATCCTCTTGCCTTGGTTTTCCTATTGTAATAGAGACAGGGTCTCACTTTTTGCTCAGGCTGGTCTCGAACTTGTGAGTTCAAGTAATCCACCCACCTTGGCCTCCCAGAGTGCTAGGATTACAAGCATGAGCCACTGTGCCTGGCTGGTTAAGACATCAATTCTAAGGTAATGGTTATACAACTGATTGGCTCTGAACTATGCTTGTTCAGCTCCACTATGAAGCCAGCCACAAATTCTAAACATCTCAACAATTACTGACTGCGAGTCCACAGAGTGCATGTAAGTTGTAGATTCATTATCACACTCGGTCTTGAGCAGTATTTTTAAAATTACAAGAACCCTTGCCTCAGATAAACTCTTATGTCACACCTTGACTAGAATCAGATGTGTTGACATATTGATTCCCTCAGTCCAAAGGGCAGCCAGGCAGGTCCTGGGGATATGCCGGAGCCTCTGGGAAGACCCCTTCCAGCACAGAGCCGTCTCATCTGTTCATGCCAGGATGCTGTCATTGTAGAGCATTTGTACATTCAAGTAATACTATGTATACTTCTTTGACTTGCCTTGACCTTTCACACTAGATCTCATTTTACCTCTATTTTATTGCTTTAAATTATTCTTTTCCCACAGACAGAGCAACCTTTTCAAATTTGGGGTGAAGGATTAGAACATCTGTTAATGAGCAGCAAGCCTCCTGGTAATATCTGTATCTGCTTAGAGGCATCATTAAAATGACCTCAGAACCATGACCGGAGCTAGACAAGACAGGAGGGAAATGCGGAATCAAACCAGATCTCAGTTACAAGACATGACAAGAATTTCAGAATAAAATTAATCCTTAAATAAACTATTTTACCTAATCAAACAATAATCTCAATTGAGTTCCCAAACTAACCTAGCCTTGACACTTATGTAATATGTCCTTGGGTCTCCGTGGACTTGGGCTGGGAATTCACCCCAAGTAAAGGGCAAGTGTTTGAAGACTTCCACCTGCTTCTCCTGGTTGAGAAGGAAATTGCCCTGGATGTCTCAGCTCAAGCTCTTGACCAAAATCTCTGATGCGATATTGAGAAGACTGAATTGTTTCCTTTTTGGAAGTGAATTAATCCTGAAAAGATCTAGAATTCAGTAGAGGAATGCTTTTGTAAAAATATTAGTTCTAATCCTTTTGGTCTGTATTTGTGGATAAATTAATGTGCTATTTTAAGTGATATAATGTTTAGAATTTTTTCAATATATTTATTACATTATTTAATAGGTTAGCCTATAATACAGCGGTTCTCAAACTCTGGGTTGCGACCCACAGGAACTGTATTAAAGGGCCACAACATTAGGAAGGTTGAGAACCACAGGTAATAGTTTTGCATTTAAAATGTGAAACATTGTCATTGATTTGGACTTAGTTTGGGTTGAAATGTTCAAGATAATCTTACATAATTTGTAATGACTCCCCATAAATATGTTCATTTATTAAGTTTATTGTGCTTATTTAAAATACTTAGGAAGGTTTATTTGAAGGTCAGATAAACTGAGAAACTCAGAAAAATTAAAAATGGCCAGGTGTGGTGGCTTATTTCTGTAATCCCAGCACTTTGGGAGGCTGAGGCAGGAGGATTTCTTGAAGCCAGGCATTTAAGACTAGCCTGGGGGGCGCCAGCCCCATATACAGAGGGTGGCAGGTTCAAGCCCACCCATGACCAAATTCCAACAAAAAAATAGCCGGGAGTTGTGGCAGGCACCTATAGTCCCAGCTACTTGGGAGGCTGAGGCAAGAGAATCACCTAACCCCAGGGGTTGGAGGTTGCTGTGAGCTGTGACACTGTATGTACTCTACCAAGGGCAATAAAATGAGACTGTCTCTGAAAAAAAAACAAACAAAAAAACAAAGACTAGCCTGGGCAATGTAGCAAGAGTACCATCTCTACAAAAAAAAATTTTTTTTTAACTAACTGGGAGTGGTGGTTTGGGCCTGTAGTCCTAGATAATCAGGAGGCTAAGGTAGGAGCATAGTTTGAGTCCAAGAGTTCCAGGTTACAGTGAGCTGGGACTCAGTTACTGCACCTGAGAGAGTGAGATACAATCTCTAAAACAAAAAAAATTCAAAAGATTATGTATTTATATATAAATACAATATATTTATATATAATATAATATATTTATATATAATATAATATATTATATTATATATTATAATATATAATATAAAATATTATATTATATATAATACATTATACATTAAATATATTATAATTATATATTAAATATATTATATATAATAAATATATATATTTATAATATATAATGTATAATATATTTATTTATATTACAATATGTATAATTATAATATATAATATAATTTGTAATACATATTTATATATAATCTATATTATAATTATATATATTAAATATATAAATATATATTCATATATAAATACAATATATATAAATGCAATATAAATGTCACTTGAAATACTTAAGAAAATTTAAGTTTGCAAATGGAACCACATCATAATCAAAGGCTACCTAAAAGAGAAAATTAGGATTTTGCATTTATTACTTAAATCAAATGTTAATTTTAAAAGCCAAAGTGATCATTTGTAAGAGTGTTTATAGAGACACCAAAAAGTCTTAATAATGAAAAGATATCACATCCAAAAAGTTATTAAAACATTTGCTGTGAAAGAAAAATTTGTGAAATAAAAATTGGGTTAAAGGCCACATGTGGTGGTGCATGCCTGTAATCCTAGCTCTCTGGGAGACTTAGGGACATAGGTGCCTACCACAGCTCCCGAGGGGGGATCACCTGAGCTCAGGAGTTCAAGAGCAGACTGAGCAAGAGTGAGACCCCCATTTCTACCAAACATAGAAAACTAGCTGAGCATTGTGACAGGCACCTGTGATCCCAGCTACTGGGAACGCTGAGGCAAGAGGATCACTTGAGCCCAAGAGTTGGAGGTTGCTGCGAGCAACCAGAGCACTGCACCTAGGGCGACAGAGTGAGAATCTTATCATTGCTTTATTATGAAATCAGTATTTTCATCATTAAAAATGAATTTCTGGGCAGTGCCTGTGGCTCAAGGAGTAGGGCGCCGGCCCCATATACCGAAGGTGGTGGTTTCAAAAGTGGTCCTGGCCAAAAAAAACTGCAAAAAAAGAAAGAATTTCTTAGACCCACTGTTTCATTGATTTCTCAAGATTTAGAAATAATTATTTTTAGCTGAATTAAATAGGGCTGTATTTTTTAAAAATTCCTATTAGTTTCTGAAAGAGTAGCAAAATTCACAGGACTGAAAATTTAACCTCATTTTGGATGAAAACTGGGATCTTATATTTAAGTAAGAAGGACATCCATTCTTCCCTATTTATTTCAGTCTCTCAGACACATTAGGAGTAGAAGAGATAGATAGAGTTAAGTTCAGCCTCCCCTATTTGCAGTGAGAAAGCCTGAGATCAGAAATGTTAGCTAATTTGAGCAAAGGTTAAATATATGGTGAAAAACACAATGTGGTGTCCTTGATGGAATTTGGTGTCAGAAACCCTGCTGGGGTTTTGTGAGGGTTTTTTGTTGTTGTTGTTGTTGTTCTTGTTGTTTTGTTTTGTTGTTTTTGTTTTTTTTTGAGACAGAGCCTCAAGCTGTCCCCCTAGGTTGAGTGCTGTGGCATCACAGCTCACAGCAACCTCCAACTCCTGGGCTCAAGCAATTCTCCTACCTCTGTCTCCCAAGTTGCTGGGACTACAGGCGGCCGCCACAACGCCTGGCTAGTTTTTGGTTGCCGCTATCATTGTTGTTTGGCAGGCCCAGGCTAGATTCGAACCCAGCAGCTCAGATGTATGTGGCTGGAGCCTTAGCTGCTTGAGCCACAGGCACTGAGCCTGTTTTGGTTTTTTTGACATAGAGTCTCACTATGTCACCCTAGTATCAGTGCTGTAGCGTTACAGCTCACAGCAACCTCAAACTCTTGGGCTTAAGTTATTCTCTTGCCTCAGCCTCCTAAGTAGCTGAAACTACAGACACCTGCCACAACACCTGGCTATTTGTTGTTGCTGTTGTCATTGTTGTTTTTAGCTGGCCCTGGCTGGGTTTGAACCTGCTAGCCTGTGGGTGTTTGTGGCCAGTGCCATAACCATTGAGCTACAGGTGCAGCCAGTATTTTTGAGTTTTTTTTTCTTTTAGAATTAAAAACGAAAACATATTTATTTCCTAATAATAAACATTTTTTGCATTATTTAAATATTTTAATATGAGTGGCACCTGTGGCTCAGTGTGTAGGGCGCTGACCCCATATACCGATGGTGGCAGGTTCAAACCTGGCCCTGGCCAAACTGCAACAAAAAAGAGCCAGGCATTGTGGTGCGTGCCTGTAGTCCCAGCTACTCAGGAGGCTGAGGCAAGAGAATCGCTTAAGCCCAGGAGCTGGAATTTGCTGTGAGCTGTGTCGCCACAGCACTCTACCAAGGGTGATAAAGTGAGACTCTGTCTCTAAAAAAATAATATATATATATGTATATATATATATATTTCAATATGTATTACATTCATTTATTTCATTTAAACTCAAGAACGACCTAGTGAAGTGGGTGGTATCCTCATTTTACAGATGGGAAAATCAAAACTTAAAGAGGTTAAGATACTTATCCAAAGCCAGAATTTGAAAATGTACATTTAGAAGACATGGTTTTAAGATTGCCTTTATCAAGGCCAGGTGCGGTGGCTCACACCTATAATCCCAGCACTCTGGGAGGCCATGGCAGGTGGATTGCTCAAGCTCACCAGCTTAAGACCAGCCTGAACAGGGATGAGACCCTGTCTTTACTAAAAATAGCAAAAACTAGCCTGCGTGTTGTGGCAGGCACCTGTGGGCCCAGCTACTTGGGAGACTGAGGCAAAAGAATTGCTTAAGCCTAAGAGTTTGAGGTTGCTGTGAGCTGTAACGCCAAGGCATTCTACTGAGGATAGCATAGTGAGACTATGTCTCAAAAAGAAAAAAAAAAAAAAACAAAAGAAGAAAAGGAAAGAAAAAGAAAAGAGAAGTTACATATTATTAGTTAACAACAGGGCAAAACCTGATTCTCAATGATATTTTGCTGACTAATAATTGTTTTCTACTTTCAAATGATTTTATTATCCGCCTTTGCTCATTTTTACCTACTTTCTGCCTTTCTCCATTTTTACCCATAGAGGCCAATATTTATTGAATCTGCATCTTGCTCCTTGCACCATTTAAGTATCATGTAGGGTAAGGCATGTGAAAATTTGGCTCATGCTATGCAGGTACTTCGTTATGATGAGAAATGCAGAGACAAACTGAAATTCTGATCTGCTATTACTTCCTTCACCTTTCTATACCTCAGATTTTCCATCTACGAAATGAGTGATAATACCACTACATGAAACATCATATAAAGAATTTAGCACAATACCTAGTAGAAGTGAATAAATACCATTTCCAATAGCATTGATGAATCCTAGTAAGAACAATTATCAGGGTACTGAAGCTAAACAACTCCCAGAGGACAGGAAGAAGTTCAATTTCTGACCACACAGAGCAAGATGTCCTTGCTGAACACCCAATATATTTACTGAAGACCCCAGAAAAGCTGCACCTTAGGAGCAGAGCTAAGGTAGCTAGCTAGTGGTAAAGGCTACTCTAGATCAACCTTAACAAATCTGCTGGGATTTGTACAATTTTATACAAATAATTGTATAAAAACAACCTTTGAGACAGAAGCAGTGACACATGTTTGTGGTCTCAGCTCCTTAGGAGGCTGAGGTGGGAGGATAATTTGAGTCCAGGAGTTTGAGTCTAGCCTAGGCAACATAGCAAGACCCTGCCTAAAAATAAAGGAAAAGGAGGGAAGGGAAGGGAAAAAGAGAGAAGGGGAGGGGAGGGGGGAAAATGAAGGAAGAAGGAAGGAAGAAAGAGAGGGAGGGAGGGAGGGAAAGAAGGAACCCAGTCTTTGAAAGGATCAAGCTGATTAATAAGCTCAAATCTCAAATACTGTTACTTTGAAAAAATATAACGAAATCCAGACACTAAATAATATAACCTTCACAATGTCCAGTATCCAACCAAAGATTCTCATGCAATGAAGCAAGAAAATATGACCCAAAAATAAAAACAGAAAAAGGAGAGAGAGAGAAAGAGAGAGAATGAGAAAATATGCGTGTATTTTAAGCAAACAAAAGCAACCAAATGGTAAATCTAGTGTTCAATGACCCTTTCTATGCATCTGAAGTGCTAGGGACAGGGCTAGGGGCAGGGTGTCCCAAGGAACACACTGTCCTCCAGTTCCATCATGTTCCAAGTTTCTAGAGCATGAGAGAGGCCAATTGGAACATGGAAGGAACTGGAGGACAGTGTAAGAACAGAGTTAAACACTGCATGTTCTCACTCATATGTGAAAGCTAAAAAAAGTTGATCTCATAGAAGAAAAAAAATTAAACAGAAGATACTAGAGGCTGGGAAGGTAGGGGCAGGGAGGGATGGGGTAGACTTGCTAAAGGATAGAAAATTACAGCTAGATAAGAAGCAATAAGTTCCAGGCAGTGCACGTGGCTCAAAGGGGTAGGGCGCTGGCCCCATATGCTGAAGGTGGTGGGTTCAAACCCAGCCCCCGCCCAAAACTGCAAAAATAAATAAAGAAAGAAAAAAATGCTTAAAAAAAAAAAGAAGGAATAAATTCCGTACAAGGATTATAGTTAACAATTGTATATTGCATAGTTTCAAATGGCTAGAAGGATATTAAGTATTTCCAAAACAAAGAAATGATGCTTGAGGTGAAGGATGTGCTAATTACCCTGATCCGATCGCCGTACATTATCTATTGAAACAACACTATGTACTCTACAAATATATACAATTACAATTTATCAACTAGAAAAGGAAAAGAAAAGAAAAGTGCCTGCTCTCTTGCTATCTCCAAGCCCACTATCCAAGGGAAGGCCATGTGAAGATACAGCAAGAAGGCAGCTACATGCAAGCCAGTAAGAAAGCCTTCACTGGAGACCTAACTGGCCAGCACCTTGATCTTGAACTTTCAGCCTCCAAAATGTGAGAAAATACATTTCTGTCATTTAAGCTACTAAAACCATGGTATTTTGTCTTAGCAGCCTGAACTGAGAAATACGGTTGTACATATCCCTCTTCCCTCAGAGATTTCTAGTGCACAGTAACATGTTAATCACTTGGAAAAGCTCTACAGTGAAAAACCAGCAGAATTCATTCTCTCTCTCTCTCCCTCCCATTCCTTTCCCTTCCCTTCCCTTTATTTTTTTTGAGACAGAGTCTTACTTGTCACCCTTGGTACAGTGCCATCGTGTCAGCTCACAGCAACCTCAAACTCTTGGGCTAAAGAGTTTTTTGGCTTTTTTAGCACTCAGTAATAGCTTTTATTATCATCATGATCCTCGGATCAGAGGCAGAGAGGCGTTAAAAGGCATGGCTGAGGCATGGGGGGCATGGCAGGGGGGTTGGGGGAGGGGATGGGGGCAGAGGAGGGGTGGAGATGGGCACCGAGGGAGGGAGGGTGTGCTGACCTGTGCTGGGGCTGGGGCCAGGGCCAGGGCTGGGGGTGGGAAGAAGCCTGCCCACGCCCTCCCCTCACGGAAGGCGCCCCGCATCCTGGACATACCAGCCACAGGAAGTCTTCCGGCTTGGTCTCTGGGACAGGCTGTGCAGGGCATACTGGTATGCAGTGTCCGCCTGGTGGGCTCAGGAGAGCCTGCCCCACAGGGCTGAGGCCGAAGGACAGGCTCAACACTCACTTGATCAAGGTGTATTGACAAAGGCCAAATGACGGGGAGAGGGGGGGATGAAGGAGCCCCCACTCCCAGGAACAGACAATAGCAGAGCCACTTATTTGCTGGGGAGGGGTGGCGTAGGGGTTCCTCCTCCCACTCAGGATTCCGAGTTGGGGGCCAAGCCATGCTGGTGAATTGGGCTGAGGCAAGAGAAGAACGAAAAGAGCACTTAAAACAAGAGTCCTAGTTCTGCCAATAACTAGCTATATGATATTAAGCACATTATTCTCATTGGGCTCTATCTGTAGTAACTGGAGTTTGGTACATTGGAAATTTCCATACTGAGTTCCAGAAAACATTAGCATTCCTGAGGATGTTAATAGAAGCTTAATAAGAAATAATTTTGTCATCGTGTAAGTTTGGAAAGTCCCCAGTAGCTGGAAAAACAGGTGCCCGCTACCACACCTCCCTATTTTTAAAAACAGGGTCTCCCTCTGGCTCAGGTTGGTCTAGAACCTGTGAGCTCAGGCAATCCAGCCACCTTGGCCTCGCAGAGTGCTAGGATTACAGGCCTAAGCCAACATACCCAGCCTAACATACTATTTCTCTCTCTTTCTCTCTAAGTAAATATATATATTTATTTATTTATATAAATATATATATTATATGTACATATCTCACCATCTCTCTCTTTCTCTCTAAGTACATATATATATTATATTATATATTATATATTTATATCATATTTATATTATATATATAATATATTTATATAATATAATTATATTTATTTATAATTATAATTATAATTATATTTAATTTATATAATATATATATTATATGTACATATCTCACCATCTTTTGAAACAGGACTTGAAAAAAGCTACCCAGGATTGTTCAGGTCTTATGCAGTTCTGAAACCTAAAATTCTTTCTGAAACCTATACAGTGTGAAGTATAAAGCTAGTGAAACTCAACTTATAAAGCAGTTTAAAGCTATGAAATCCAAATGTTATATATAAGTTCAAAGGCAGTGCAATTAATGGAGTGAACTTTTGAAAAAACAGTATGATTGCTTTGTATGACAGTAGCTTCCGTATTTTTTCAGCACAACTTGAGAGAAATTTTATCAAGAAAACCTCTCCTGAGATCTCCATTTGTTCAGTCCACAAATATTGAGTGTCTAATATATGTCAGTCATTATTCTAAACACTAGAATGATAAGGGTACCACGTGACACCAATGCATCAGAATAGAGCTCTTCGTTGCAAACTTGAATTTGTCCACCTAGCTACCACCTGAGCAAGAGCTCAGCAACTCTATCAGTGACCGGCAGGTGGCAGTAGCATTTGCTTCTTCAGCGGCGTTTTCGATTTAGGAACAAATACAAGTACATAACCGCTCTAACCCAACCTGCAATCAGAACTGCTCTGTGGTTATTGATGTGTGACCGAGGGCCAGTTATTTAAACGTTCTGGGGTGAAGTTTCGCCATCTGAGAAAAAAGAATAATAAACCACCTATTTTGTGAGTTGTTTTGAGAATTAATAAGATATTTAAAGTGCTCAACATAAAGCAAGGGTTCACAAATGTTAAAATTATTAGTATAGTTGATACTGTTTCCATGCCATTTGACAAAATGTCAATGTGCCAAAACAGGAATAAAATCAAGTGTCTACAGGTAGTATTGTTTCATAGAGCAATAACAATATTAGCAATAAAGGAAGAAAATCTAGGTAACTAAAAATATAACAAAGGATGCAATATAATCTTATTTGAAAGAAGGCAAGAAAATGGGCAGATTTTAAAATTATAACTTTCCCCACAGATCACTTTTAGAGTATCTTGATTGTCTGGTAACTCCCTAGGTGTAATAATTCAATGTAGGCTCGGCACCTGTAGCACAGTGGTTATGGTGCCAGCCACATGCATGAGGCTGGCGGGTTCAAACCTGGGCCGGGCCTGCTAAACAACAATGACAACTGCAACAAAAAAATGCCAGGCATTGATTGTGGCGGGTGCCTGCAGTCCCAGGCAAGAGAATCACTTAAGCCCAAGAGTTGGAGATTGTTGTGAGCTGTGACACTACGGCACTCTACTGAGGGTGACAAAGTGAGACTCTGTCTCAAATAATAATATTAATAATAATTCAGTGTAATTGTGAATTATTTGTAGAGTTCCTATTTATCAGAGGAGTAGTTGCCTTATAAATAGTTCCTATCTAGATAGCCAAGGGAATCACAGGGCTATTAGAAAGTTAACAGTTTCACTTAAGCTTATTGTTTCTTGGACAAAGAAGTTGTTTCAAGCCTTGCACCTCCAGAATGACTCAGAATTCATAATTGAGAAGCCAACTTTCCTCACTTCTTGAAAAGATTTGGAGGAAGAAATACCTAGGGAACCTAGTTGGGGTTGAGGGGTGGTAGGGTGGTAGGAGAACTAGAATCCTTTTATATACTTTTTTTTACAGTTTTTGGCCAGGGCTGGGTTTGAACCCACCACCTCCAGCATATGGAGCCAGCGCCCTACCCCTTTGAGCAACATTAGCTGCCCTTTTTATATATTCTTGAGAGCTGTTTGAACTGCAAAGATTCCCCAAAGAGGGACAACTATTTCTATAGATAATCTTGATGTGAAAATATAAATGTTTATTAAATGAACTCATCCATATGGGAATGATTATGCGTTAGGGCATAGACGGTTTCAGTACAATCACAAGAGTTCAGTTAAGAGGAAAACTGTTCTCATTTGCAATCCAAAACACCTCACACTTTTTTCTAGTAACAGTGATGTCACAAAAGAAAGGTTATCTTTTTGAGAGATTGCCACACCTGAACTGATGAGCAACGGAGCAGTAATAATCTCATTTTTATGACAATTCATGTAATGAAACCGAACAAGGGGAAAATAGAGTATAATGCTGATAAAATGTGTCAAGGCTTAGCATCACTGAATGACAACAATTATTATTTCTTTTTGCTTCTCTTATGACTTGATTTTTTAACAGAGAATTTTCCTTTTCTTTCTTTGTTTTCTTTTTCTTTTCTTTTCTTTTCTTTTTTTTTTTTTTTCAGGTACAAGTTGTTTCTCTGTAACCAGGCTGGAGCATAGTGGTGCAATCACAGCTCATTGCAGCCTCAAACGCCAAACTCCTGGGCTAACGTGATCCTCCCACATTAGCCTTCCAAGTAGCTAGAACTACAGTAGCTAAGACCAAAAATTAGCTGGGATTACAGGCACCTGCCACAACACCCAACTATTTTTAGAGACCAGGTTTCACTCTGGCTCAGGCTGGTCTTGAACCTATGAGCTCAGGCAATCCACATTCCTCTGCCTCCCCAGTGCTAGGATTACAGGTGTGAGCCACTGCGCCCAGCCTCCCCAATGTTCAGTGAAATAAAATGGAACAAAAACAAGTGAGCTTATCACAGATATTTTTATCAACTTTTTGGTAGTATACAAAATAAACATAATATAGACAATTAACACAATCATCCTAGGTGAGTTGAAATACTGTGGGAAAACAAGGCCCAATGGAAAGAAAGAAATGGCTGACCATCTCTGTGTAAAAGAGGAAGGATTTTATTTCAGCCAGCGGACCCACAGCAGACTAGAGTCCAAAAATGGCCACTCCCTGACTGATTCTGTTATTTCCCTTTTATCTCCAGCCAAAGGTTCCTTTTCCATAGGTACCCTGCTCATCGGTTATTTTGAATTGAGGTGGAGAAGACAGGTGGGGCTTTTACAGAAGCTCGGGCTTTTACAGAAGTGGAAGCAAGATTTAATTTTAAAGTCCCAGGTGGCACTTGTGGCTCAAGGAGTAGGGTGCTGACCCCATATACTGGAGATGGCGGGTTAAAACCCAGGCCTGGCCAAAAACAAACAAACAAATAAAAAAAAAAAAAAAAACCCCAGGGTGGCACCTGTGGCTCAGTGAGTAGGGCACCCGCCCCATATACCGAGGGTGGCAGGTTCAAACCCAGCCCCTGCCGAACTGCAACCAAAAAATAGCCAGGCGTTGTGGCGTGCGCCTGTAATCCCAGCTGCTCGGGAGGCTGAGGCAGAAGAATCGCAGAAGCCCAAGAGCTGGAGGTTGCTGTGGGTCCTGTGACTTCATGGCACTCCACCGAGGGTGGTAAAGTGAGACTCT
>CAUYPK010144932.1:0-59626 GCA_963574355.1 Loris lydekkerianus
CATGTTATATTATGTGTTTAATATATTATTGTTAAAATTATATGCTTTTGTGTGAGTGTTTGTGTTTTGGCAGGTCACTGCGTGGTGTGGCTCTCTGACTCTCATAGTTTAAAATTTTGGCTCTTTGTGTCGAACTTGTTCACCACCCCTGGCTTAGGCGATTCTCTTGCCTCAGCCTCCTGAGTAGCTAAGACTACAGGCACCTGCCACCCTCGGTATATGGGGCCAGTGCCCTACTCGGTGAGCCACAGGCACTACCCTATTTTATTTTATTTTTGAAACAGTCTCAAGCTGTTGCCCTGGGTATAGTGCCATGGCATCACAGCTCACAGAAACCTCAAACTCTTGGGCTCAAGCAATTCTCTTGCCTCAGCCTCCCAAGTAGCTGGGACTACAGGCAGTTGTCACTGTTGTTTTAGCTGACCTAGAACAGGTTCAAACTTGCCACCCTTGGTGTACGTGGCTGGTGTCCTACCCACTGAGCACTGCCCTCAGGTGAAATTTTAACTCCAGGCTGATCTCTTCTTTATTTCACTTGCCATAAGAAACTGGATATAAAAATCAATTTGAAAGTAAAGTTTAAATGCAAAGAAAACCAGTAATTTAAAATCCATATAGAAAAATACTTTAAATATGAGTCTTAAAAACAATCAAAGAAAATGGAGATCTTCTAAGATCCAGCAATTCCACTGATAAGAACCTCTTTTGTGGCTCAGCACCTATGGCTCAAGCGGCTAAGGCGCCAGCCACATACACCTGAGCTGGTGGGTTCGAATTCAGCCCAGGCCTGCCAAACAACAATGGCTGCAACCAAAAAATTGTGGCGGGTGTCTGTAGTCCCAGCTACTTGGGAGGTGGAGGCAGGAGAATCCCTTTAGCCCAGGAGTTGGAGGTTGCTATGAGCTGTGATGCCGGCACTCTACCCAGGGGGGATTCTATCTAAAAAAAAAAAAAAAAAAAAAAAAAAAAAAAGAATCTCTTTTGTTTACTTATTTAAAAAAAATTTTAGAACCTATTTTATGGAAATACAGTCACATACCTCATTAACAATATTTTTAGTTAATGACACACTGCATATTGTAAGACTATATTTCTACTGTATCTTTTCTACGTTCTTCTCGTGTCTTTTTCTATGTTTAATTTTTTTTTTTTTTTTTTTTTTTTGGTAGAGACAGAGTCTCACTTTACCACCCTCGGTGGAGTGCCGTGACATCACAGGACTCACAGCAACCTCCAGCTCTTGGGCTTCCGCAATTCTCCGGCCTCAACCTCCCGAGCAGCTGAGACTACAGGCGCCTGCCACAACGCCTGGCTATTTTTTAATTGTAGTTCGGCCGGGGTTGGGTTTGAACCTGCCACCCTCAGTATATGGGGCGGGTGTTCTACTCACTAAGCCACAGGCGCCACCCTTTTTTCTATGTTTAGATACACAAATATTTACCACTGTGTTACAACTGCCTACCATATTCAGTACAGTACCATGCTGTGCAAGTTTGTCCTACATTTGTAGCCTAATTGTGCAGAAGATTATACTATCTAGGTTTCTGTAAATACATTCTATGATGCTAACAAAATGACAAAATTGCCTTACAATGACTTCCTCATTGTATAATCTGTCATTAAGCAATGCATGCCTGTACTAACATGATCATATGAACAAAAAGTAGGTAAAAATGGGCGGTATCTATGGCTCAGTGAGTAAGGCGCCAGCCCCATATACCGAGGGTGGGGGGTTTGAACCCAGCCCTGGCCAAACTGCAACAAAAAAAAGCCAGGCGCTATGGCAGGTGCATATAGTCCCAGCTACTCAGGAGGCTAAGGTAAGAGAATTGGCTAAGCCCAAGAGCTGGAGGTTGCTGTGAGCTGTGATGCCATAGCACTCTATCAAGGGTGACAAAGTCAGACTCTGTCTCAAAACAAAACAAAACAAAACAAAACAAAACAAAACAGAGAGAGAGAACATTCATGATTTATGGGAATCAAAATAGCAACATTAATAATTCGAAAGAAGTTGGCAGCGCTTGTGGCTCTGTAGGTAGGACGCAGGCCCCATACACCACCAGTAGTGGATTCAAACCTAGTCCCTGCCAAACTGTAACAAAAAAAAGTTGGGCATTCTGGCGGGCACCTGTGGTACTGGCTGCTCAGGAGGCTGAGGCAAGAGAATTGCCTAAGCCCAGGAGTGGGAGGTTGCTGTGATCTGTGATGCAACTGCACTCTACTGAGGGCGACAAAGTGAGACTCTGTCTCTACAAAAAAAAAAAGTAGGTAAAAATATATATGATGCTACAACATATATTGTAGCATTGGATATAACAATATAGGAAACTGGCAACAGCTCAAATGTCTACTAATAAGGGATGAATAGGTAGATTATAATAAATCCATAAAATGGATACTAGGTAGTTATTAAGGAAAACTGGGTATAAATTTACATGTGCTGACAAATGAAGCAGTCTTTTTTTTTTTTTTTTTTTTGAGAAAGAGTCTTACTTTGTCACCCTCGCTGGAGTGCTATGGCACCTTAGTTCACAACAACCTCAAACTCTTGGGTTCAACTGATTCTCTCGCCTCAGCCTCCCAAGTAGCTAAGACTACAAGCGTCTGCCACAATGCCCAGCTATTTTTAGAGATAAAATTCTTGCTCCGGCTCAGGGTGGTCTTGAACCTGTGAGCTCAGGCAATCCACTTGCCTTGGCCTCCCAAGTGCTAGGATTACAGGTGTTAGCCACTGCGCTCGGCTTTGAAGCAGTCTTTAATAGAAGCATAAAGTACAAGGCAAAGAATAGGATGTATAAATATATGTATTTATTAAACATAACATGGAAAATAATATGATAGGACACGAACTGTTAACAGTGGGGTTAGTTACCTCTGGAAGGTGAGGTTTTACTTTATAGGCCTATACTTCATTACCACTTAAAAAATGAGGAACAAGTTCAAAGCAAACACAAAGAAAAAGTTAAAAGCAATTCAGTTTTCACCTTAACTTCTGATTCTGACATTTCTTTTTCTTGAGACAGTCTCATATGTTGCCCTTGGTAGAGTGTTATGGCGTGGCAGCTCACAGCAACCATAAACTCTTGGGCTTACGCAATTCTTTTGCCTCAACTTCCCAAGTAGCTGGGACTACAGGTATCTGCTACAATGTCCGGCTATTTTTCTTTTTTTTAGTATTACATACTGTTATTTTTATTGATGCATTTTTTGTTTCTTTTTTTTTTTTTTTTTCCCTTTTTCCGGCTATTTTTTTGTTGTTGTAGTTGTCATTGTTGTTTAGCAGGCACAAACTGGGCTCGAACCCACCAGCCTGTACATGTGGCTGGCGCCCTAACCACTGAGCTACAGGTACGGAACCTGATTCTGACGTTTTAAGGAGGAAACAGCTAATCAAGCGTGTGAACTAGTGAACACAGGAAAGGAAAAAATAACTGAAAAAATTAGAGCTGGCCTGTGCTACACACCTCCTCGTAAGAAAGTGGCTTGACATTGTTGGGGAGGCTCAGAGAAAATGTTCAAGATTATCAATACAGAGGATGAGAAACATCAAAATCATTATTATAGTTAAGGAAAAAAGATTTAAGTGGAAAAGGAAAAGTGAAAGAGCTAACTATACAAATCATTTATAGAAAGATAATGATTTATATTTTCATCTCAAATCAAAACCCTGAAACCCTCATGATAGGTTGTGCAGCTATGTTGTTCAGAGGTCTTTAAAAAGTTCATTCAGGGGAAGTGGAGACCAGAGAGAGAAAGAAGGTGGGAAGGGTGGGAAAAGGAAGAGCAGAGAGGGAAGGAGGGAGGGTGGTGGGGCCTTGATGTGTGCCACACCCTTTGGGGGCAAGACACCATTGCAAGAGGGACTCTGCCTAACAAATGCAATGAGTGTAACCTGGTTTCTTATACCCTCAATGAATCCCCAACAACAAAAAAAAAGTTCATTACGGGCAGTGCTTGTGGCTCAAAGGAGTAGGGCACCAGCCCCATATGCCAGAGGTGGCAGGTTCAAACACAGCCTCGGCCAAAAACTGCAAAATGAATAAATAAATAAATAAATAAATAATAAAGTGCCTTTATCTAAAAATAAATAATAAAACATTCATTAGGTTAGGAAAGAAAAACTGCAAGTCCTTCAAAAAGAAAATTCCTAGGAAAACGAAGACAAATGACCATTTTCTTTCTTTTTTGTTTTTCTAGAGACAGAGTCTCACTTTGTCACCCTTGCTAGAGTGCCATGGCATCACAGCTCATAGCAATCTCCAACTCCTGGGTTTAGGCTATTCTCTTGCCTCAGCCTCCTGAGTAGATGGGACTACAGGTGCTGGGCAATTTTTTTTGTTGTTTTTGCAGTTTAGCTGGGGCTGGTTGAACCTGCCGCCCTTGGTATATGGGGCCAGCGCCCTACCAACTGAGCCACAGGCGCCACCGACAAATGACCATTTTTTAAAGCACTTTATAGCAGGCTCTGGGTTTGCTAAAATTATATTCATTATCTCATCTAAGTGGAATAGCTCATAAGTTTTTGCTCCCAATTTACAGACACTGAGCATCATTTAGGTAACATGGTCCAAGGGCACAAAAGTCAGCAGCCAAATAAAACTAGAGTTTAAACCCCCATGTTTTAAGTCAATGCTCCTTTTTCAATTTATCAATCATTAGACAATTTAGCAAGTAAATGTTAAAGTCACATTTCTCAGTATAGACTTCCTCATTTAAGGTTTTTTTTTTCTTTTGTCCGGGGCTGGGTTTGAACCCTCCACCTTTGGCATATAGGGCCAGCGCCTTATTCCTTTGAGCCACAGGTGCTGCCCTAAGGTTAGTATTTTGGGATGGTAAGAGCTTTTTTGCTCTAACAGTTTTCCCTGTTAGGAAAATAAAACAAATGACTATTATGTTGTAGTCACTTTATATCACCTATTTTCTTTTTCTTAGAGACAGAGTCTCACTTTATCACCCTCGGTAGAGTGCCATGAGGTCACAGCTCACAGTAACCTCCAACTCCCAGGCTTAGGAGATTCTCTTGCCTCAGCCTCCCGAACAGCTGGGATTACAGGTGCCTGTCACAACGCCTGCTATTTTTTCTTGCAGTTTGGCAGGGGCCTGGTTTGAACCCACTACTCTCGGTATATGAGGCTGGCACTCTACCTGCTGAGCCACAGGAGGCACTGCCCTGTATCGCCTGTTTTCAAAACATCTTCCCTTTAAGAAGCAAAAACAGCTGTGTAAAGAACATTGCCTTAAGGTATTTGTCATGCATCCAGAAAGCAATACAAGTGTTAAAAAAAAAAAAAAAAAAAAAAGCATTAAGTTGAATAATAGCATTTAATGGAAAGTTGCTTAAATCAGTCAATAAATAAAGTCTCCTATGACAAATGGTGGTGGGGTGGAACTTTTGGTTCTAAGAATCTAGGTAGAGAGGACCACTGCCATAGTTATTCCAGGCAAATCATGACAAGTACCCCCACTACCCCTCCAACACTACCTGAATAGTCACTTACCTAAATTATACAGGAAGAACTTAAAATCCACAACTGAATTCCTCTAAGTATTGATACTAAATCTTAAATAGAAAATCCACACCCCATACAATACAGAAGCCTTATAAAATACAAATGGTACTAACTATCCCGTGTTCAAAATTCTTTAAGCTGGTATTCCCTTTGACTGAAGTGACCAAAACAAACCTGACTTAAAGAAAATGATTAATGTTGCTTAACTCTCTCTATAAAAATGCAAGCAATGGCAGTTTCTAGATTTAGAATAACTTTTATTGCTACATAACAGAATTTCTCTATCCTTAGCACTTAGTCCTTATCTATCTGATTAGATGAATGTATAACTAAGATCTATAAATTATCTAGACAGGGATAAGAACAGTTTGCATAGCAGTTAATGGCCTTGATTGTTCTATCAATACTTATTCTAATTGCAAAGAATCCTGTGGCTGTTACATTGAAACTAATTTCTTTTTTTTTTTTTTTTTTGAGACACAGCCTCAAGCTGTCACCCTGGGTAGAGTGCTATGGCATCACAGCTCACAGCAACCTCCAACTTCTAGGCTCAACTGATTCTCCTGCCTCCACCTCCCAAGTAGCTGGGACTACAGGCACCCACGACAACGCCTGGTATTTTTTTTGGTTGCAGCTGTCATTGTTGTTTGGCGGGCCCGAGCTGGATTTTTGAACCCGCCAGCTCAGGTGTATGTGGCTGGCGCCTTAGCCGCTTGAGCCACAGGCGCTGAGCCTGAAACTAATTTTTAATACAGCTAACAGGAACATGTGGCCACCACTATAAAATTATTTTATAACTACAAGGCTCAAACTTTATTTTTGGTTTCTTCAACATCTGAATTATTTCCATAGTATTAATTAAACTCAGTTTAATAGAATTATTTAAGATCAGTGGTGTTGTGAATAATTCACAGAGTTCAAATCATTTCCCAAATTCTGTCCTTTAGTTTTTTTTACTATGATAATTGGCGGCCTGTTAAGAAAAATGTTTTTGTTTTTTTTTTTTTGAGACAGAGCCTTAAACTGTCGCCTTGGGTAGAATGCCGTGACATCACAGCTCACAGCAACCTCCAACTCCTAGGCTCAAGCAATTCTCCTGCCTCAGCCTCCCAAGTAGCTGGGACTACAGGTGCTTGCTACAACACCTGGCTATTTTTTGGTTGGAGCCATCATTGTTATTTGCTGGCCCAAGATGGATTTGAATCGGCTAACTCAGGTGTATGTGGCTGGTGCCATAGCTGCTTGAGCCACAGGTGCTTAGCCGAAAAATGGTTTTTTTAAGTATGCTAATTACAAGTTTAGCAAACTACACTTAATCTTTTACAATGAACAAACTGCTAATATTCTAATTTACATTGCACTTAATTTTTTTTATAAAAAATATACTGAATAAATTCTAAAAGTTGAATATTATCTTGAGAGAAAGGGTTAACAATCATTTTAAAGGTTAACTGTTTTAAATCAGTCTTTAGGCTATGTAGAGGTAATACATGAGTACATGATTTAATGCACGGTATAATTTAACAGTGATAATAAGCCAAATTATATTATTGAATTACCTTTATTCAATTCTCTGTATGCCTTTCACTATCATGATTTGCATGTTTCTTAGTTACATTCAAAATTGTTTCTAAGGATAAGAGACGGGCAGTTACTATTCCCATTTGGCAAATGGGAGAACAGATGTACAGGATGTGGAAGTGACTTGTTTACAAAAACCACATTAGGAGTAGGGTCCTATAAGTTGAATAAAAACATTCTATAGGCTTAGAATAGTGGTTTTCAACCTTCCTAATGCCGCAACCCTTTAATACAGTTCCTCATGTTGTGGTGACCCCCAACCATAGAATTATTTTCGTTGCTACTTCATAACTGTAATTTTGCTACTGTTATGAATCGTAATGTAAATATCTGATATGCAGGATCTATTTAGGTGACCCCTGTGATAGGGTCGTTCGATCCCCAAAGAGGTTGCAACCCACAGGTTGAGAACTGCTGGCTTAGAACATCTTGCCTTTTCATACCAGTTACTAGTTTAGAGCAATCTAAATAAATGTGACAATGTTTCGATAATGCTTGACTTTTTTTCTTTTCTTTTTTTTTTTTTTTTCTTTGAGACAGAGTCTCACTTTGTTGCTCTCAGTGGAGTACCATGGTGTCATAGCTCACAGCAACTTCAAACTCGGGCTCCAGCGATTCTCTTGCCTCAGCGACCTGAGTAGTTGGGACTACAGGTGTCTACCACAATGCCCAGCTAGTTTTTTTTTTTAGAGACCGGGTGTCACTCTTGCTCTGGCTGGTTTCGAACCCGTGAGCTCAGGCAATCCACCCCGCCTCAGCCTCCCAAGTGCTGAGATTACAGGCATGAGTCACTGCGCCTGGCTAAAGGTTGAGTTTCTTTTCTTTTTTTTTAAAATAGATTTTATTTTATTTTAATTAATTAATTAATTAATTTATTTATTTTTGTGGGTTTTGGCCGGGGCTGGGTTTGAACCCGCCACCTCCGGCATATGGGACTGGTGCCCTTCCCCTTTGAGCCACAGGCGCCACCAAGTTGAGTTTCTATCTAATAGCAGACCATTTTCCATTTCACCTGATTACTTTAGAACACAGATGCATTCTTTAGATTTAGACCAAACAGCTGAATCATTGTAGTAAGCACCATGGGGGCTTACATTTTCTTTTCTTGAACCAAATGATTAAAAACAATTCTCTATTTTTAAACATAATTATAGTAAGCAAATTTCAGCTCCTTGGTAACTTGCCTGGGATCAATGCTCAAACAGTGCTTGTGGGAAGGAAAAGATGACCTATGGCATTCCTATGGCCTTCTATCTTTGAGCCAATGAAAGACAAGGCCTATTACAAATGCTAGCTATGGTCTATCAACTTATTATATTCCATCCAAATTATTAAATTAGTCAAACTATGAAATATGGAGACTCTTCCACATAAAATTATTTAGAGAAATAATAGAGAAATAGAGAAGATAACAGCGACTATAATTTGTCATACAAACGATACAACTTAAAATTATGTCATACCAATTTTTTTGTTTCATGCAAATCCTTCCCAAATGAAAGTTCTTGCTTAATGTACATTTGTGTTACAAAATCACGTTTATATTCAAGGACTTCAAAACACTCACCCTAGAGCCTGGAAAGAAGGAATTGAAAGTGCCCAGTGCATTGATAAGAACAGCAGTCTGGAGGCAGATTCCCCAATGTAGTGCACATTCAGGTACTCAGGCATAGGAGAAGGCATGGTGAGCTAGTATGAACAGGGATTTAGGTAAATTATCTTATGATTGAAAGTTCTAAATTATCATTCTGTTTAAAAAATTGAATATAAACATAACACATCAAACGAATCAAAATTATTCACAAAAAAGGCAAATCTTGAAATAATCAAAGTCACTGGATTTTATAGCTACCAAAAGGGTTTAGAATAAGTAGATCATAGTTGTAACAAAGCAATATTCAGACAAGCAGACTCTCACTTAATAAATATCAACCATATTACCTGGTTGTGTTTTTAAAAGTTACTTCCTGTCTTGATCTAAGAGGGTATTTTAAAATTCTCTCTTTCCATTAACAACAGCATGCAACAAATTTAGTTTAAAGAGAAAACCTATATGTTCCCTCAGGTAGGCTAGTATGTTATTAGCAAATCCAAATGCTTACAGGACAGGAGAATAAGGAGTGAAACAGGCTTCCTGGTACCAACTGGGAAGAGCATATTCCAGATAAAGGACACAACCCTGACTTGAACCCAGCACAATAAAAACATGGAAATTTGGGCTCAGAACTACCAGCTCTTCCAATTTTTCAAAGAACAGGTTCTGTGTGAAATAGCCCTATTAAAAAAAATTGGTACTGAATACAAAAGTATTTTTTTAAATTTCAAATTAATATGAGGATACACATTTTTAGGTTACATTATTTTTTCTTCTAAGGTAAAGTTCAAGTTGTAGTTGAGCCCTCCACCCAGGGGCACGTTGAACACCCTCACATTGTACACATTTTTAAAAATATTCTACAGATAAAACATCTTTGTGGACATACCACTTACAGGCTGTCAGTTTGTACTGCTAACTTTAAATAGTTCTTTAAAATATTTGACCACTTGTGGGAGGCCGAGACAGGTGGATTGCCTGAGCCCAGAGGTTCGAGACCAGTATGACCAGCAGTGAGCCAGAGTAAGACCCCGTCTCTACTAACATCAAAAACAGCCGAGCATTGCCAGAGGAAGAAGAAAATGAACAAAAAAGAGTACTTTAAACAAAGAAAAATGTACAAGCAAGTTGAAATTAAAAAAAAAAAAAAAAAAAGTGACCACTGTTGAAAATAAATATCCTATACTAAAACACTTCTAGGCTGGAAGCGGTGACTCACGCCTGTACACTTGGGAGGCCAAGGCAAATAGAATGCCTAACCTCATGGGTTCGAGACCAGCCTGAGCCAGAGCAAGACCTCGTCTCTAAAAAGTAGCCAGGTGTTGTGGTGGGTACCTACAGTTCCAAATACTCGAGAGGCTGAAGCAAGAGAATCCCTTAAGCCCAAGACTTTGAGGCTTGCTATGAGCTGTGATGCCACAGCACTCTACCAAGGGCAACAAAGTGAGGCTCTGTCAAAAAAAATATATATATAAAAAACCCACTTCTAAAAGAATTTCTGCAAATCTTGTTAAAGAGAATTTTTACTGCTACAAATGAAATATAATTTCACCCCTAAGAAGCATTATTATATATATTTTTTTGAGACAAGGTCTATTCTGTTGCCTGAGCATTAATTATAGTGGCACCATCATAATTCACTGTAACCTTAGACTCCTGGGCATCAGTGATCCTCCTGCCCAGGTTCCCAAGTAGCTGGGACTATAGGCATGCACTGCCACACCTGGCTAATTTTTCTATTTTTGTACTTAATTGTCAAAAATTAGGGAAATTGTCAAATAATTCTAAGGGCAAGGGGTAAGAAACAACAAAAAAATATTCTTTGCTAAATGGTTTAAAATTGCCTTTTATTAAATAAAATACCTGTAATATGTAAAAATTGGATATAATGGCTTTGATTTACACAACAATAATGGTGTTGAAAAGCACATATAGTGAGAATAAAAAGGAGTCTTTGAGGGTAGGGCAGACTTGACACAGCTGGTCAGATTTAGGTCCTGCCTGCCCTTCAGCCTGTCTCCCATTCTTACTGTTTTGTAAATTTAGCTCCCACCCTAAAGATGTCTATCTTGAGTAGTTTACCTGGATTGATTTAGGAGATTAACTTTTAAATTAGAATGTTGTTAATTGTTTATGAGTCATGGGTTCTGCCAATTATTGTTTAAGGGTTAGTGTGGTCTTCATTTTGAACTTAAATGGTAAAACAATAATGTTAGCAATGGAAGATCAGAACAGTCTTGGAGAGCCTAATCTCACTGTTCTCCAGAATCCCCACCTTTTGACAAAGTTTAGTGGGCCTATCCCCCATCTCTGCATATTGGCTGACAGGTCCGGTGGCTGGACCCTCTTCATCAGGTAAGTGGTAACCAAAAACTTTCTGCTGATTTAATCATAAAATGAAAGTTTGCCATATACACTAAAGAACTCATTACTTAAAATACTAGACAAAGTTGCATTTATAAATGAAGAAAATATTTCACAGTTTATGTTTTATACACTTAATAGACCTTAAGCATTATGAATCAGAAAGCTAAAGCAACAATAATCCATTCAACAAGGCTTTTAAATTCAAAAGACAAAGATTTCTTCCTCTATATAGAGAAGGTGAGTTTCCACTACAAAGATGTTAAAACTTCCCCTAAATGCCTGTGGATAATTAGGGTTATAAACCGAATTATACATATTTTTCAAATTTAATATCTTGAGCTGAATTTTTAAAGAGTGTTGACAACAACTAAACCTGACCAACCTATTTCAAAAGTTATTACTTGGCTTTATCTTTCTATAATAGTTTCTGTACTGAAATTCTGATAATAATCTGCATGATATAGCCTTTTTCTTACTTTTTTTGGGGGACAGAATTTCACTTTGTCACCCTTTGTAGAGTACCCTGGCCTCACAGCTTATAGTAACCTCAATGTCTTGGGTTCAACTCTTGCTTCAGCCTCCCAAGCAGGTGAATGCCACGGTGCCCAGCCATTTTTTAGACACAGGTCTTGGTCTTGCTCTTGCTCAGGCTGGTCTCAGCTCCCTAGCTCAAGCAATCCACTCGGCCTCCCAGAGTGCTAGGACTACAGGCATGAGCCACCAGGCCCAGCCCCTGATATAGATTTAAAAAAATCATCTGACTTCCAACTTTTCACTAATTACCTCTATGACCATGAACAGTGTATACACATTCAATAACCACTGACTAAGAGTTCACAGCTAAGTGCTAGTGTCTCTGTGGAGGAAGAAAACTGGATGAACTACAGCAAGCGGCTAAGAAAGGAAACGACATGTGTGGGAAACACTGGGCAAGTGAATCAGAATGTGGAAGACCTAAAATGTCAAGTCATGGAGACTAAACTGCATCTCACACAGGCAAGGGGAAGAAGCTCTCGAAGGTTTTTAAGCAGCAGAGTGACATAATGAGATTGATTTTTAACACAGATTACACTAGTACCTGTGCATAGGACATGACAGAGAAGAGAGCCAGGAAACAAAGCTGTTACTATAATAGTTCAAGAAAATTTTATTTTATTTTTTCTTTTGAGACAGAGTCTCACCATGTTGCCTTCAGTAGAGTACTGTGTCATCACAGCTCACAGCAACCTCAATCTCTTGGGCTTAAGCAATTCTCTTGCCTCAGCCTCCCAAGTAGCTGGGACTACAGGGTGCCCACCACAACACCGGCAATTTTTTAGTTGTAGTTGCTTGGGCTGCATTCGAACCCTCCAGCTCCAGTATATGTGGGCTGATCCCCTACGGGCTGAGCTACAGGTGCTGAGCCAGTTCAAGAAAAAAAAAAAAAAAAAAAAGTATATATATATATATATATCCCAGCTACTTGGGAAGCAGAGGCAAGAGAAAAAAAAATATATTTTATATATATATATCCTGAAAAAATATATATTTTATATATATAAATAAAATAATATATATAATAAATATAAATATAATAATATATAAATAATAAAATAAAAAAATATATTATATATATATATATATATATCCTAGCTACTTGGGAAGCAGAGGCAAGAGAATTGCTTGAGCCCAGGGGTTAGAGGTTGCTGTGAGCTGTGATGCTACAGCACTCTACTTAGAGGGACAGCTTGAGGCTGGGACTACGGGCACCCGCCACAACACCCGGCTATTTTTTTTGGTTGTTAGTCATCGTTGTTTGGTGGGCCCGGGCTGGATTTGAAGCCGCCAGCTCAGGTGTATGTGGCTGGCACCTTGGCTGCTGGAGCCACAGGTGCTGAGCCCAGTTCAAGAAAATTTTAAAAGGCCTAAAATATGGCAATAGAAATGAAGAGGAAGGGAGAAATTCAAGTAACAGAATGGTTAAAATTCTGCTGAGGCTCGATGCCTGTGGCTCAAGCAGCTAAGGCAACAGCCACATATACCTGGGCTGGCAGGTTCGAATTCAGCCCAGGCCTGGCAAACAACAATGACGGCTGTAACCAAAAAAAAAATAGCCACGAGTTGTGGGCGCCTGTAGTCCCAGCTACTTGGGAGGCAGAGGCAAGAGAACCGCTTGAGCCCAGGAGCTGGAGGTTGCTGTGAGCTGTGATGCCATAGCACTCTACCCAGGGTGACAGCTTGAGGCTGTGTCTCAAATAAAAAGATGATTCTGCTATGAAATGGAGGGGAACAAAATGTGAGGAGCATGATGACCAGCCCAAAGTTGCAAACGTACATTTCTAGAAGGACTTCCATTTTAACATGGAGAGAATAAACATAAGAACAGTGTTGCAATTTCACCTTGCTTCTGTTGCATATACTTCTTTCTTTCCTTTTTTTTGAGAAAGAGTCACACTTTGTTGCCCTCACTAGAGTGCTGTAGCATCACAGCTCATAGCAACCTCCAACTCTTGGTTAAGTGATTCTTTTGCCTCAGCCCCCCAGTGGCTGGGACTACAGGCGCCCCCACAATGCCCAGCTTTTTTTTTGTTGTTGTTATTACTGTTTTAGAGGGCCGGGGCTGGGTTCAAACCTGACATCCTCAGTATTTGGTGCTGGTGCCCAAGAATACTTGTACACAATATAAGGAAATTTAAGAATCAAGTGAAATAAGGTATATGAAATCATACCCCAAACTCTGAAAATTTAGAAATGTTAATTACTTTTGTCCTTGATTTTTCGGAATCAAACTTCATGTATCATTATTACACTGTTTCTTCTTACTAAATTGCTTTAAACAAGACACTGAAAATCTCTAGATTTCTTTCTTCAGACACAAAATTAGAATAAAAATGATAACCTCTTCAACAGAATATGGTAAGGCCCAAATGAATGTATGTGAAAACATGCTGCTAGCTATAGTATATATAAAAATACAACAGAGGAACAAAATGCTATTTGGCTTCACAATTAAGACAGGATTGAGTTATTTGATTACAGAAGTCCGGTCTTAAAACCCATGAATAGAAAACCTCAGTGAGAGAACTAACCATGAAATTACCAGGTTGTAGAAACTAAACAGGGAAATCACTCAAAAGTTTAAACTTTCGACTTCCCAGGACTGGAAACAAGAATCAGAGAAAGAAAGAGCTTTCTCTTCAGGAGTAAGAAACTTTATAGCACTGACTCTGAGGACAACCAGAACACAGGAGATCAAAGACGGAATAGAAAAAGTCATTTCCAAGAAAGAGAAAAAGGTCTACTCTGCCTTATTCATCTGCCAAAACATTACAAGAAATTAAAATTTTTTGAGGACCGACATCTACAAAAAGTGAACAATTTCTACTTTCTAACAAGTACTCAGTCCCTTTTCCTTATAATGGGTTCTCCTTCCTCAATTTAAAGCCAAAGGTAGAAAATAAAACTAAAAAAACAAAAAAATATCTTTTGGAACAATGGGAAAAATAAAGTTTTATCTTGCTCTACCCTTGTCCATAGCCCATACCATAATTCTTAAGGATGATACTGATTATTCTAATTTCTTTTTCTTACAGCACCCATAAAAAGTTTGCCTGTACAGTATTGATAAAACATTTCTAATTTTTTCCATGTAAGTTACCTTTTAGTAAAATTTTACATAAAAATTGGTTTTACTAATTTTTTTGACACAGAGTCTAACTATGTCGCCCTCAGTAGAGTGCCATGGCATCACAGCTCACAGCAATCTCAAACTCTTGGGCTTAAGTGATTCTCTTGCCTCAACCTCCCAGGTAGCTGTGAGTACAGGCACCCGTCACAATGCCTGGCTATTTTCTGGTTGTAGTTGTCATTGTTGTTTTTTAGCTGGCCTGGGCCAGGTTTGAACCCCCTAGCCTTGGTGTATGTGGCTAGCACTGTAACCACTGTGCTACGAGCGCTGAGCCTTTACTGATGTATTTTATTGACCATATTTAATTACATCAATTATTTAAGTCACTGATTTTTCAAGTCAAATTTTATAAACACAAATATTATCATATGCCATTTCAGCCAAGATTAAATCTACTTTGTATTCATTATTTGTAGTAGTAATATACATATCTATTTGCTAACTATGCATATTTTCTGAAGAAATACATAAAATTTTATAATCTATAGTAAAATTGTGAGTACTCTCAGGTATTCTGTATTATTAAGTGAAATTTCCTACGTATTCTCAATCACTCTGTACATGTCTTGCAAAGAGTGGTAAAATGGATGTGTCAAAATAATAAGGTCTTAATGTAAGGTCTCAAAAGAGAGCAGATACATAGCTCTGGTCAAAACATTACTTGAGTGACAAATCAAATAACAAGTAATTTTCCAGTTCTACATATATTGTTTCCATTATAAATAAATGTATTTGGGAAACAAAATAAATTATAAATGTACCTTCTCCAAAATGGTTAAAAACCAAAAGTTAAAATGTATTAGTTTCTTACATAAATTCTGAAAGCTGATTAGGGTAATAAATAGATAAATAACAATTGGGAGTTATTGTCATCGTTATGGAAAGAATAAAAACATCTGGGTCTTAGAAACTGATTTATACTACAACTAGTAGCTAGACATTGAGCAAAAGCAGGGTGCATTTAACACATCACGAATGCCAATACTTAAAACAACAACTATGTTTAAATAGTTCTAAAAGCTAACTTTTACAGCCTTAAACCCACTAATCACTTATAAACAGGATGCTTTTATTAAGCCATTGCCTTATATAGCCAAATGTGCATATTCTAGCTGCTGTTTTGAAATCATACCATATTTCTGACTTTAAAAGCACAAATACACTTTGATTACTGAAGGGAAGATCAAAATAGAAAGATAACACAATTAAAGTTAAAAAATATAGAGAGAAATACCCTGAAAACTACATGCGAATCGCTGAGAAGTGGCCCCTCTTTTTCGATGCAATTTATGCTCGCATCTCCAGCAATTAGGTGTACACTTCCTTCCATGCCCTCTACTGAGCTCTGACAGGTTGTGCTCTCTCCGGGATTCAATGCTTTTGTGAGAGTATCAAATGCCCTGCAAGGAGATGTCAGAATTTGTGAGCTTGGCCAATCTCCACAAGAAAATGAAAATTCTACATAAAATTCTGGATTTAAGATTTAAGCCTAAAAAAAGTTTAGAAAATAAAACATTGGTGTAGCACTGAGCAGTCTATTTCAGCGACATCTAAAACTCTCTCCAAAAGCAACAAATTAAACTTCATATGTATAGTATGAAATACTAGATTATCATAATAATGTATCATCAGGGAGTTAGAGACTCTTTTAAAAATCTTTTGTAACGTAAGAGGAAAAGTCCTCATACTTTGGTATAAAAACAAGTCTTTAGAAGTTATATGTTTGATATGACAGGGTATCAGTCCATTTGTCTTGCATACATGTAGAAGTTATTTAGAAAGAATGAAAGGGAAAACTTACATTAACTTTACTGCAGTGTACTCAATACAAAATTGTCTTAATTTTCCTTAGAAATTGGAGAATATTTTAAAAACTGTGGTTACATAGCTAAATCTAACCTGTAAGGATTTGAGATTAGAGTAATAAATAATCAATGTTATTTGAGATTAGAGTAATAAATAATCAATGTTAGCAAATAATCATTCAAAATAGATCCTATTTTTCAATGATAGGCCTTCTAGAATTCCTTTAAATCTCACATTCAATAAGGTACTGATCATGACTCTAACTGCAGATAATTCAGTATTTTATTTTTATCATGTTTTTCTTTTTTTTGAGACAGAGTCTCACTTTGTCACCCTCAGTAGAGTGCCATGGTGTCACAGTCACAGCAACCTCAAACTCTTGGACTCAAATAATTCTCTTGTCTCAGCCTCCCCAGTAGCTGGGACTACTGGTCCCCGCCACAACGCCTGGCTATTTTTAAAGATGAGGTCTCACTCTGGCTCAGGCTGTTCTTGACCTCGTGGGCTCAAGTGACTAGGATTACAGGTTTTTTTTTTTTTGTTTGTTTTGTTTTTTTAGACAGAGTCTCACTTTGTTGCCCTTGGTAGAGTGCTGCGGCGTCACAGCTCACAGCAATCTCAAACACTTGGACTCAAGTAATCTTCTTGCCTCAATCTCCCGAGTAGCTAGGACTACAGGCATGACCCACTATGCCTGGCTTATTCAATATTTTAAATGATAAGCAGATTCACGTGAAAAGCTTGAATAAATTTTGTTCCCATATCCTAAGTATTAATATAGACAGAAAAACAGAATTCTGATACTATTTTCCTCAAGTGAAAACTTAAAGCTGTAGTTGATTGAACTAAACCTTCTATATTTATTGCTATTTTCCTCAAGTGAAAACTTAAAAGCTGTAGTTGATTCAACCAAATCTTCTATATTTATTTTCATCACTAGAAGTTGAGGAGGAGGATCAACATGATGGCTTAGAAAAACAAATGTTTCACTCTATAAACACAGAAGATAAAATATGGCAACTAAAACATTTGAAATGTCAGACCCAAATTATCATTTTTAAAGAAAAAGAAATCTTAAAAATTTACATACATTTCTAATCTCATAATATTTGTTTATTGATCTTGTTATTTATAATGTAACCTGTTGGGACACTTTATACTAAATGCAGGTTTTTTTTTTTTTTTTTTTTTTTTGAGACAGTGTTTTGTTATGTCACCCTTGGTAGAGTTCCATGGTATCACAGCTCATAGCAACCTCTAATTCTTGGGCTTACGTGGTTCTCTTGCCTCAGCCTCCCAAGTAGCTAGAACTATAGGCACCTGCCACACACCTAGCTACTTTTTTGTTTCAGTTGTCGTCGTTTAGCAGGACCAGGGCTGGGTTCAAACCCACCGGCCTTGGTGTATGTGGCCAACATCCTAACCACTGTGCTATAGGCACCGAGCCTAAATGCAAGTTTTCAACTAAAACTTACTCTGCCTTAAATTTTCTTAGCTTAATAGAAATACAGGTAGAGCATACCAATCCTGAAATCTGAAATGCTCCAACCTTCAAAACTTTCTGAGCATCAACATGATGACACAAGTGAAAAATTCCACACACAACCTCATGTGATAGGTTGTAGTCAAAACACAAGTGCACAAAACACAGTTTATTCAGCGTCCCCCAAGGGAAAAAAGACCCTCCTAGGCCCCTTCAGCAGAGATATCTCTCTTTTGTGCACACCTAGATTATCCCACGCAAGCATATTCACAAAGGTAATAAAAACAGCATGTGCACAAGCCAGATGTGCCAACTACAGGTTCTGCATCATGCCCGGTAAGAAGCCAAGATCTACATGCATTACTCACTGGATTTTTGTTTATTCTTTGCTCCATGGTGTAAAAATATTGAAAATGTCACAAAGGCCTGCAAAATACTCATAAAGGTAATGCACTATTCCAAATCGAAAACACTTCTTGTCCCAAGTATTTTGGGTAAGGGATAAAAATCAATCTGTACTTGTTTTCTGAAACGTCAGTTAAATAGTTTTTTTTTTTTTCTTTTGAAACAGAGTCTCACTATGTTGCCCTTGGTAGAGTGCCATGACGTCACAGCTCACAGCAACCTCAAACTCTTGGGCTTAAGCAATTCTCTTGCCTCAGTCTCCCAAGTAGCTGGGACTACAGGTGGCTGTCACAACGCCCGGCTAATTTTCTGTTATAGTTGTCATTGTTGTTTAGCATATCTGGGCCAGGTTTGAACCCACCAGTGCAGGTGTATGTGGCTGGCACCCTAACCACTAAGTTATAGGAACCAAGCCAAGTTAAATAGTATTTAACATAAAAATACTTTAACACTAAAAGACATTTAAACAAAAGGACTCTTAAGATCAAAACAGACCTTACCTTGAAACATCACCATTGGTCTGCATTTCTTGATGAAATTCACTCAAAGAGGTATCACCATTGCTTAAGTTTTCAATCACAGACATTTCATTACTGTTATGAGAAAGATCTTTAGTTTTTCCAAGATTCGCTAATGATGTTACCACACTGGCCAGTGTACTTAAATCTCCCTGACATGGTTCAGCCTTTAAAAAAAAAAAAGGATATTAAAATACTGCAAATTCATATTGTATGTATATATACATATATAAATTTTCTTGTTTTTGAGACAGCGTCTCCTTTGTTGCCCTAGGTAGTGTGCCATGGCGTCACAGCTCACAGCAACCTCCAACTCTTAGGCTCAAGCAATTCTCTTACCTCTGCCTCCCAAGTATCTGGGACTATAGGCACCCACCACAATGCCCGGCTATTTTTAGAGACAAGGTCTTGCTATGGCTCAGGCTGGTCTCGAATCCATGAGCTCAGGCAATCCACCCACCTTAGCCTCCCAAGTGCTAGGATTAGAGTTGTGAACCACCACACCCAGCCTATGATTTTTTTCTTAAAAAGCAACTTGTAATGGACAATATCTAAGACCAAATTGATTGACCAAAGTGATAAAAGACATAAAGAAAATGAAATATTAAAAGCTTTAAAAAAATTAAGTTTTGAATTGTACTACACACACCTTATCTGGTGTCATCAACACAGTTGACTCAGTTTTTATTCCAGAGGGATGAATATTCACAAACATTCCTGTATCTAACAGTCCTGTTGACCTGAAATAAGTACATATTTTACCCTTCATTTCATTGGAAGGAAAAACAAATGACCAGGCACTTCATGTTTGTTTTGCTATACCTTGCAGTTTCACTATCTGTTACAAAAGTTGGAGTTGCAGCTAATGGACTACGAAGGTCTTTTCGGATGTAGATTTTTTCTGTTGAAGCGGCACAGTTGGAAGATTTTTCTCTTGATACTTCAATGGGTTTTCTTTCACACTGAACCGCTACAAAAATGTGTTAAACTATTATATCATGATACAACATTTATAGGCAGTTACAAATGTAAACCCTATCAATACTGCTAATGAGGGACATTGTTACTATACTAAACTCTGAAAATAACTATTAGAAATTTTGTGCAAGTTCAATGAAGTTGCTTCAGGTTAATAAAACTGCTGACTTAACATATTTTGCTCTTTTCTCCTTGCTACCCTGCTCCTGTAATATATGCATATATGTAGGAACTATGTTTTTTAAAAGCTCACTAATAGTGAAGTTGGGAGTCATCAACCTATGAGAACTTAAAAAAATGAAACAAAATGTAATCAATCGAAAATAATACTGACAGACATAAAAAGGCCTAAAATAAATTTTTCAACCAAGAGTGCAGAGAATGAGATATAATTCAACTGGTTAATATATAATTTTCATAGAAATTTTATTTCATAACACTTAGAAAATATAATGTAGTTGTTAAATGTATATTTCCTTTTTCTTTCTTTCTTTCTTTCTTTTTTTTTTTTTGAGGCAGAGTCTCACTCTGTCACCCTGGGAAGAGTGCCATTGTAGTAACTCACAGCAATCTCAAACTCTTGGGCTTGAACAATCCTCTTGCCTTAGCCTCCCACATAGCTGGGGCTCCAGGGGTATGCCATTGCAGTGGGCTAGTTTTTCTACTTTTAATAGAGATGGGTCTGGCTCTTGCTTAGGTGAACCACTTGCCTCAGCCTCCTAGAGTTGCTAGCATTATAGGTGTGAAGCCTGAGCTCAAAGGTTCAAAACCAGCCTGAGCAAGAGCAAGACCCTAACTCTAAAATGTAGCTGAGTGTTATGGTGGGTGCCTATAGTTCCAGCTACTTGGGAGGCTGAGCCAAGAGAATCGCTTAAGCCCAAGAGTTTGAGGTGGCTGTGAGCTGTGATGCCACAGCACTCTGTCTCAAAAAAACCAAAAAAAGCCAGGACTCAAAAAGCCTAGCTCTGGGTGGCGCCTGTGGCTCAGTGAGTAGGGCACTGGCCCCATACATCAAGGGTGGCAGGCTCGAACCCGGCCCCAGCCAAACTGTAACAAAAAATGGCCGGGCGTTCTGGTGGGTGCCTGTAGCTCCAGCTACTTGGGAGGCTGAGACAAGAGACTTGTCTAGGCCCAGAAGCTAGAGGTTGCTGTGAGCTGTGATGCCACAGCACTCTACCGAGGGTGATAAAGTGAGACTCTGTCTCTTAAAAAAAAAACAAAAAGCCTAGTTCTGCCACCTATTAATATTAGTGTGACCAAGGAAAAATTTCTTAACCTCTATTTACTCAAATGTAAAATGGGTAATAGCAACCACTGCAGAGAAGTGCTGTGAGAATAAGCTGATACATATGCTAAGCATAGTGCCTGGCACAGGGAGAGCTCAGGCAGTCTGAGCCATTCTCATTATCTCATTAATCACTTTTTAGTAGGTTAATCAAAAAGTAAAGCAATATCTAGTTAGGCTTTTTGCCAGGGTCCAACTACAATACATGCATGCTATATAGGTATTCCATAAATACTTCCTGAATAAGTAAAAAATTGAATGCATTACTATAAATTATTACAAATAATGTATTACTTTGAAATTTCTAGTTTGCCGAAATCCTTTAAAACTAATACATACAGTCTTGTTTCATTCCAAATGCGATACACCTCTGTAACCTGCAGTATTGACAGCGGTTTCGATGGTGTTTATTGATAATACAGTCCTTTGATCCTCGACATGAATACACTAAATTTTTTCTGATGCTTCTTTTAAAAAATCCTTTGCAGCCTTCACAAGTCACTGCTCCATAATGACGTCCTAGAGATAGTATGTTTTAGAAAATACAGAAGTTATATAAATTTAGGAAAAAAATAAAATAAATCCATTTCTTCCTTTTAAGCTACAATGTATGAGATGAAACAGATTTTTTAGTTTCTGACGCAAAAATATTTTTAGGAGTTTAATTTAAACAGAAAATGATAAAATAAACAATTATTATTTTTTTGAGACAGAGTCTATGTTGCCCTGGGTAGACTGCTGTGGTGTCACAGCTCACAGCAACCTCAAACTCTAGGGCTTAAGCGATTCTCTAGCCTCAGCCTCCCAAATAGTTGGGAACACAGGCACCTGACACAATGCCCGGCTTTTTTTTTTGTTACATTTGTCATTGTTGTTTAGCTGGCCTGGGCTAGGTTCAAAACTGTCAGCCTCAGTGCATGTGGCTGGCACTGTAATAACCATTGTGCTATGGGTGCCGAGTCACTTTTGAAATTTCTAAAGAAATCTGTTTTGATTAACATTTTACTTCACAAGCAATTTTGTTTCCACATCTATTAACAAACTGAACACACTCTGGAAAAATCTTTAACAGAGTTTTTTTTTTTTTTTTTGAGACAGAGTCTCACTATGTTGCTCTCAATAGGGTACCGTGCTGTCACAGCTCACAGCAACCTCAAACTGTAGGGCTTATGTGATTCTCTTGCCTCAGCCTCCCAAGTAGCTGGGATTACAGGCACCCACCACAAAGCCCGGCTGTTTTTTCGGTGCAGCTGTCATTGTTTAGCTGGCCTAGGCTGAGTTCGAACCCCCCATCCTTGGTGCGTGTGGTGGGCGCTGTAACCACCATGTTATGGGCGCCGAGCCTCTAACAAGAGTTTTTGTAATAAAGTTTTGGAAAAAATTATTAGACACAAAAAGACATGTACATCTGTGAACGTACATGAGCAGACATGTATTTCCAACAAGAATTAATGACAGAACTAAAATGATTTAATTCTTAATATTTGTAGAAACAGGCTTTGAGACTAGCCCGCTCAGTTACAAAAAGCATTAAGGAAAGCTTAACCAGAGCTGCTTCTACCTCAATAATTCAAATTACTCCGTATTCTGGAACAGAATACATTAACTATCACAGCTCATTTAAAAAAAAATTTTTTTTTGAGACAGTTTCATTACATCGCCCTTTAGTGGTGTCACACCTCACAGCAGCCTCAAACTCTTGGGCTTAATCGATTCTCTTGCTTCAGCCTCCCAAGTAGCTGGGACTACAGGTGCCCGCCACAACGCCTGGCTATTTTTTGGTTGCAGTTATTATTGTTGTTTAGTAGGCCCAGGCTGGCTGAGCCATTTTTGAATGTTTTCTTTGCCAAAACTTTTAGTATTCACATTGAAAAGATTTTCTACAAGCTTACTTTCAAAAAGTGAAACTTTTTATAATCCATTAAAATATTCATTTTATGTCAATACATCAATGAAATTAAACTCCACTAAAGTCTTAGAAAAGGTGAATAAAAAACTTTGGGAAAATGTTAAATTTTACAGGCTGCAAATATGAGCCATAAAAATGACATACTCCTTTATTTTTCTTTTTACTTTTAGAAGAAACATGATTGCGTGGGGAGTATTTTAACAAAACAACACACATAGGAGGTTATTTTTAATGTTACCTGATGCTTTGTCGCCACATACAACGCAAAGATCAAAAACCTTATTTGGTCCCTGGTCTGCAGAACTATCTGTTAAGAGCTTCAAAAACAAAAACAAACTGTTACCCAATAACACTCTCATTCTGTTAAAAAATTAAAGAATAATCAGTCTTTTTGTTTTCTTTACAAGTTATTTTTAATCTGTGAATTTTATTACTATATAATCAACTAATTATAATTTTCTTTAATACATAGGTAAAAATTTCAATGCTATAATAAAGACATTAAGAATATCTTTTTGATTTCTTTCTACAACAATTCCATTAAAGTAACCAAACTGTTCAATACAAATACATGAATATTTTTAATGCATCTCACCCATTAAACACTAAATATTCATGTGGAACATGTTAAATGATTAATTGCAGCAGTTATCAGTCCTCTCATTACATTTCCCTTTAAGGAGCTCAGAATGTTTTCACATGGAATGACATGACAAAAATATGCTTCTAGGGCAGCGCCTGTGGCTCAGTGAGTAGGGCGCTGGCCCCATATACCAAGGGTGGCAGGTTCAAACCTAGCCCCAGCCAAACTGCAACAAAAAAATAACTGGGCTTTGTGGCGGGCACCTATAGTCCCAGCTGCTCGGGAGGCTGAGGCAAGAGAGTCGCATAAGCCCAAGAGTTAGAGGTTGCTGTGAGCCGTGTGACATCATGGCACTCTACCTGAGGGTGATACAGTGAGACTCTGTCTCTACCAAAAAAAAAAAAAATGCTTCTAATAGTGTAAGAAGATAACTCTGAACTTTTTTTTTGTTTTTGTTTTTAAGAGAGTCTTACTTTGTCACCCTTGGTAGAGTGTCATGGAGTTATAGCTCACAGCAACTTCAAACTCCTGGGCTTAAGCAATTCTTCTTGCCTTAGCTTCCCAAGTAGCTGGGACTACAAGCACCTGCCACAATGCCCAACTATTATTTTTTTTCTTTTCTTTTTTTTAGAGACGAGATCTCACTCTTGTTTGGGCTAGTCATGAACCTGTGAGCTCAGGCAATCCACCTGCCTTGGCCTCCCAAGTGCTGGGATTACAGGTGTGAGCTACCATGCCCAGCAACCCTTAACTTTTTCAACAGAAAAGAAGTGGGCAGTGCCTGTGGCTCAGTGAGTAGAGTGCTGGCCCCATATACCAGGGTGGTGGGTTCGATCCTGACCCCGGCCAAATTGCAACAAAAAAATAGCCAGGGCTCAGCACCTGTGGCTCAAGCAGCTAAGGCGCCAGCCACATATATCTGAGCTGGCAGGTTTGAGTCCAGCCCGGGGGGCCAGCCAAACAATAATGATGGCTGCAAACAAAAAAAATAGTCAGGCGTTGTGGCAGGTGCCTGTAGTCCCAGCTACTTGGGAGGTGGAGCCAGGAGAATCGCTTGAGCCCAGGAGTTGGAGGTTGGTGTGAGCTGTGATGCCATAGCACTCTACCCAGGGGGACAGCTTGCGGCTCCGGCTCACAAAAAAAAAAAAAAAAAAAAAAAAGCCAGGCGTTGTGGTGGGCGCCTGTAGTTCCAGCTACTTGGGAAGCTGAGGCAAGAGAATCACCTAAGCCCAAAAGCTGGGGGTTGCTGTGAACTGTTGACACCACGGCACTCTACCAAGGGCAATAAAATGAGACTGTCTCTAAAAAAAATAAATAATTAGAAGAGATTATAAAGAAAAACACTGTGTTCCTAACATAATTAATGCTACTAAAAAAGCAAAAGAAAAAAGAAAAAGCTGTTTTGAATAATTAATTATAATTATGCAAATATAACTGCTACACAAAGATATACATTTTTCTTTCCTTTTTTTGGAGACAGAGTCTCATTTTGATGCCTCAGTAGAGTGCCATGGTATCCTATCTCACAGCAACCTCAAACTCTTGGGCTCAAGCGATCCTCTTGCCTCAGCCTCCCAACTAGCTGGAACTATAGGCACCTGCCACAATGCCTGGGTAGTTTTAGAGCTAAGGTCTCGGCTCTTTCTCAGGCTGGTTTCCAACTCCTTAGCTCAAGGATCTGCCTACCTGGGCCTCCCATAATGCTGGGATTACAGGCATGAGCCATCCTGCTCACCCTTAAATTCTTTTTTTTTTTTTGAGACAGAGCCTCAAGCTGTCGCCCTGAGTGGAGTGCCGTGGTGGCCTCAGAGCTCACGGCAACCTCAAATTCTTAGGCTCAAGCAATCCTCCTGCCTCAGCCTCCTAAGTAGCTGGGATTCCAGGTACCTGTCACAATGCCCAGCTAATTTTTCTGTTCTTTTTTTTTTTTTGTGAGACAGAATCTCAAGCTGTCGTCCTGGGTAGGGTGCCATGGCATCATAGTTCACAGCAACCTCCAACTCGGGCTCAAGCGATACTCTTGCCCCAGTTTTCTATTTTATAGTAGAGACCAGGTCTTGCTTTTGCTCAGCTGGTCTCAAACTCGTGAGAAGCAATCCACCCGCCTCAGTCTCCCAGAATGCTAGGATTACAGGCATGAGCCACTACGCCCGACCTAGATTTTCTATTTTTAGTAGAGACAGGGTTTCACTCTTGCTTAGGCTGGTCTTGAACTCCTGAGCTCAAGTAATCTGCCTACCTCAGCCTCCCAGAGTGCTAGAATAATAGATGTGAGCCATTGCATCCAGCTCGTATCTAAAGTCTTAATGGCAGGACTTATGAAACACATTTTACGCTTTTTCAAGTATAAGATAAAAAGACTTTTCTACATTTACCTGGAGGTGTTGTGTGGACAGATCAGGAGTGGTAAAAAATAACTGGTTGACACCTGCTACATCTGGAGTTGTGAGGAAAACTTTTCCTGGAGTGGAATCCTGCCTGGCCAGAATGACCTTGCTTGGAGTAGAGCCATCATGATTTGTCAGAATGAACTGCTTGCCTTGTGTATTATGATCAAGTGCTGTCACAATCTGGATTTTCTGCCCAGTTTGCTGCTCTGTAACAATCTAACATAATTGTGTCAAATTAATAATCAATTCAACTCAATCTTTTTTCTCTGACATAATTTTCTCCTATCTTCAAAGCACACCATTACATATACATTCATTATAATACACACCTCCCACTTTTAAACTAGTGATTTTAATTCCATGAAATACTATCCTACAAAAATAAATGTACAAATAATTGTACATAAGATATGATACTAGGAACATTTAGACCCCATTATTTTGATTCTTTCCTTCCCCTTCCTGCCTACTATCCATTTAGACAAATACATATTTTGTTTATCCAAGTGCATGTTTATTTATATTTGAATTATTGTACTGTTTTGCATTCTGGGAGTGAACCAAATAAAATAATAAATAAGCAAATAATAATATTGTCAGGTGTCACTAAGTGCAGTCCAGACGATGAAGACAAGGTGAGGTGAGACACTGACAGAATGAGAACAGTCTGCTCTAAGGAGGTAGTTTCTCACAGACCTGAGTGAAGAGTGAAGAAACAAACTACAGTTTAGGACTAGCTAGGGAGAAGAGCAGCTCAGGTAGAGGAAAGAGAACACACAGGTGGCCCTGGACAGGAGGGACTGTGTTTGAGACATCTGAGGCACCAGGCCCAGGAACAGAGCCATAGGAGGGAAACAGCAGACAACAAGCACTATGATAGGAGATGGACCTGGAATCAGTATCTCACAGGGCTTTTAGGCCCTACCATCGGGGCGTGAAATGGAGAGCCACTGGAGACTACTGAGCATAGGAGTGGCAGGATCTTTTCTAAAAAGGATCATTCTAGATTTAGTGTGAAGAACAGACTGCAAATGTTTAAAAGCAGAATTAAAGGGAGATCAGAAAGGATGTTATGGCAGATACTGTCAATATCTGATCATATGTGGGCAGATACTGGTCAGGAACAGAATAGTAGCCATGTTAGGGGCTAAAAATGATTGAATTTGGAACTTATTTTTTTTGGAAGAAAGAAGAGCCAAAGATGATGATAAAATTTTGGCCTGTGGCTCAAGCAGCTAGGGTGCCAGCCACATGCACCTGAGCTGGCGGGTTGGAATCCAGCCCAGGCCCGCCAAACAACAACGACGGCTGCAACCAAAAATTAGCCAGGCGTTGTGGCAGGTGCCTGTAGTCCCAGCTACTTGGGAGGTGGAGGCAGGAGACTCGCTTGAGTCTAGGAGTTGGAGGTTGCTGTGAGCTGTGATGCCACAGCATTCTACTCATGGCGACAGCTTAAGGCTCTGTATAAAAAAAAAAAAAAAAAAAAAAAAAAAATTTTGGCCTGAGCAACTGAAGACAGAACTGCCATTGGCTGAGATAGGGTTGTCTGGGGAAGAACAAATTCATAAATAAGAGAACTATGGAAGGAGCAATGCCCATAGCTCAGTGGGTCGGGTGCCAGCCACATACACCGAGACTGGCGGGTTCCAGCCCAGCCCGGGCCTTGCTAAACAATGACAACTGCAACAACAACAACAAAAAAAGCCAGATATTGTGGTGGGTGCCTGTAGTCCCAGCTACTTGGGAGGATGAGGCAAGAGAATAGCTTAAGCTCAAGAGTTTGAGGTTGCTATGAGCTGTGACTCCACGGCACTCTACCAAGGGCGACAGCTTAAGATTTCGTCTCAAAAAAATAAAAAAAGAAAGAAAAAGAGAACTATGGAAGCACCGAGGGCCCTGAAAAACTTTTGTTTGTATTGGTTATATGTATTGGCATTAACATACTAGAAATTCAAAGGGAAATTTTTAAAATACTTAGTTCATATAAAAGTAACCCACCATTATGTTAACATAATGTTTTGTTTTCTTTTTTAGAGACAAGAGTCTCACTTTGTCGCCCAGGTAGAGTGCTATGGCGTCACAGCCCATAGCAACCTCCAGCTCTTGGGCATAGATGATTCTCTTGCCTCAGCCCCCAAATAGCTGGGACTACAGGCACCCGCCACAATGCCCAGCTATTTTTTTGCTGCAGTTGTTTAGCTGGCCCTGGCTGGGTTCAAACCTGCCACCCTTGGGTATATGGAGCTGGCACCCTACTCACTAAGCCACAGGCACCGCCCATGTTAACGTAATTTTTAAATTAAAATCTGTTGGTCTATCCTGCAATTTGAATAGATCCTTACTTATGCATGATTTTGTAACATCATGTGCAGGTCACTTGGAAAATACTGGTTCAATGAGTTATGTATATACCTTTTAAATGTTGAAACATTTCATTACATTATCATCCCATGTCACATAGCCTATGGAAAATTTCACTGCATACTTGTGAAAGAATAGTGAAAAGACAAATAATATTTTAGTATTATTAT
Source organism: Loris lydekkerianus (assembly GCA_963574355.1). Taxonomy (NCBI): domain Eukaryota; kingdom Metazoa; phylum Chordata; class Mammalia; order Primates; family Lorisidae; genus Loris; species Loris lydekkerianus. The sequence goes on from CAUYPK010144932.1 coordinate 28,608, forward strand.
GAAAACAGTTTTGACCTTCCTGACTCTCTGAAAGAGTCTCTAGATGATACTTTGAGAAACTCTAGAATATGGTACCTCTTACTAAGGAATAAGATATAACCATTAAAAAAAGTGAAGATGGCTGTATCAACACAAACCAACTCTTATTGGTCCATTAAAACTAGGCTCAGATTTTGTATCTTTCAAAACACATTCCCTGGTGAGGTCCCCACCCACTCCACAACTCATCGTTGGCTGTTTTTCTTCTGTGCTCCTGGATAACTCTATATCATCCTCAGAGTACTTAGCACATTCTCTCTTTTTTTTTTTTTTTGAGACACAGCCTCAAGCTGTTGCCCTGGGTAGAGTACTGTGACATCACAGCTCACAGCAACCTCTAACTCCTGGGCTTAAGCAATTCTCTTGCCTCTGCCTCCCAAGTAGCTGAGACTACAGGTGCCCGTCACAACGCCTGGCTATTTTTTGGTTGTTTATTGTTTGGCAGGCTCAGGCTGGATTCAAACCCACTAGCTCTGGTGTATGTGGCTGGCGCCTTAGCTGCTTGAACTATAGGTGCCGAGCCTACTTACCACATTCTAATGTGACTGTTGATTATTTAAGCTATTTTAGGCAGGAAATATCTCTTACATCAGCATCTCCAGAACCTAGCACATACACTTAGTGTAAATAACAGAAGTTTGGTGAGTCAGTGAATTAACTGTAATTAGACGTACCTCTCCCATTTGTTGTTCAATAATTTGATGTGCAATTTCTTCTATAGTTGCCATGATCTAAATGCTAAAATGTCCTGCTAAAAAAAAAAAAAAAAAAAGGCTTTTTAAACATTATATTCATATAACATATTTATTGAAGAATTTACAAGTAAAATTATATGATATTTAAGATTTGCTTCAAAATAATCTAGTTAGGGTGGGTAGGCTTGGAAGGGATTAAACAAAATACAATTATTGGACACAGATAAGTGGTGAAGTTTATACCAGTTACAAAACTGGTGACAGTAGTTCAAGAAACTATTCTCTCTGGTTTTGTAAATTCTGAAAATGTATATTAACAAAATTATTCGACACCTAACAATTTACTTTTCAAACATACTAATGCCTAAACAAAACTCTGATACAGAAAAGGAGCTATAGTTTTCTTTTTTTAGACAGAGTCTATGTTGTCCTTGGTAGAGTGCTGTAGAGTCACAGCTCACAGCAACCTTAAACTCTTGGGCTTAAGTGATTCTCCTGCCTCAGCCTCCCAAGTAGCTGGGACTACAGGTGCCTGCCAGAATGCCCAGCTATTTTTTGTTGCAGTGGACATTGTTGTTTAGCTGACCCGGACCAGGCTCGAACCTGCCACCCACAGTGTATGTGGTTGGTGCCGTAAACACTGCTATAGGCGCCAAGCCAGGAGCTGTAGTTTTTAAATTTAAATAAAGGCAATCCTATCTATGAATGAACTCATTAGTATAGCCATTGAATACACTTCTATCAAAAAACTAAAAAAAAAAATCGCATCTATTAAAAGATTTCTCTAGAATTTTGTGTTTTTTCTTCATTAGCAGTAATTTCTTATTTACATTTTAAACTTAATTTGAAACTAATGGAGCATAAATGTCTCCAAATGGATCTCAGGGCCTGTAAGATTAAGGAACTGACTTTGACTTTTGCTTTTTCTCTGTACCATGCAGTGAATACAAAATTTTATGTGACTTTATCTATTGTTTATAATGTCATATATTCACAATATTCTGTAGTTATAATAGCCAAATTATGTGGATCTTTTACTTAAAAATTTTAAATGCTTCAATTAATAGTGTTAAAAGCAATACTCAATAGTTAGCTTGACTGTTCAAGTATCTCTCACTGGACTGATATGGAGTGGCCCCAACCTCCCCGAAACCAACAGAGGAAAAGACAGCCTCACCCTACTGGGACCGGTACCCTTGAACCCATGGTAACAGTGGCAGCCAGGCTGACCTGACCACCTTTGGGGTCATTTTTCCCTTTTCTAAACCACAACATTGTTTGTAGCAATTCAACTGGTCCGTGTCCTTCAGTCTAAGCTTGGCATTCCTGCTGGTATAACCTCAGTGGCCGCCTATGGAATTCATAGAGGTCCATGCCCTAAGACATTGAGTCCTCCACAGATCTTTCATGGATAGCCTGTTTCTCATACCTGCCTTCTAACAAGACAGCTAACTGTATCCTTAAATCAACATACCTATAATTTCCTTAGAGATGACTGTCTAGTCACATCCTTGGTTGTCTATCCAGAATATGCCTTCTCATTTTTTGCAATATGACTGGGCTAAGAATTTTCCAAATCTTCAAGTTCTGGTTCCATTTTCCTTAATAATTCCTTCTCCAAGTTCTCTCTCTACTCTCACATTTTACTATAGACAGCAAGAAGAAACCAGGCTGTGCCTTTACTGGCACGCTAAGAAAGCCCCTTAACTAGATATTCTATAATAGCTCATCCCTTACACTTTTTGCCTTTTATAAATGATTAGAATACAATTTAACCAAGTTCTCTACCACCCTTCCTCCAGTATCTAATAATATCTTCTTCATGTCCTGAGACCTCATCAGAAGCACCTTTGATATTCACATTTCTACCAATCTTTTGTTCATGATGATATATTTATATCTCTTTCTCTATAAGCTCTTCTCTTTTTTGTTCTGGACCCTTACCAGAACCACCAGTAGTAGCCACATTTCTACTTCTTCAAGGCAGTCTAGGCTTTTTAAAGCATACGTCTAAAAGCTCTCTCTTCTAGCCTCTAACCATCAGCAAGTTCTAATATTTAGATACTTTATAATAGTGACCAATTTCTTGATACCAAAATCTTTATTGGTTTGCTAGGGCTGCTTTAACACAGTACCACAGAGTGGAATTGTGAGAAATTAATTTTCTCGCGATTCTGGATGTTAGAAGTTTGAGATCAAGGTGTCAGCAGAGTTGGTTTGTTCAGAGGTTTTTTCTTTGTTCATAGACGGGGGCCTTCTCCCTGTGTCCTCACTCTGAGTGTCTGTGCCTCTTCTTTTTTTTTTTAAAGACAGAGTCTCATTTTGTCACTTTCAGTAGAGTGCCGGGACGTCACAGCTCACAGCAACCTTCAGCTCTTGGGCTTAGGCGATGCTCTTGCCTCAGCCTCTCAAGTAGCTGGGACTATAGGCACCCGCCACCCTTGGTATATGGGGCCGATGTCCTACTCACTGAGCCACAGGTGCCATCCTATGTCTCTTCTTATGAGGACACCAGTTATTTTGGATTAGGGACTGCTCTAATGACCTCATTTTAACTCAGTTATCTCTTTAAGGCTTTATTTCCAAATACAGCCAATTGAGGTGCTGGAAGTTAGCACCTTTCAACATATGAATTTAGGGACAGAGGGCAGACACAATTCAGCTCCTAACATTCAGGCATAAACCTAGTAAGCAACGTGTTAAGAGGCATGTTTTGTTTTTTTTCAGTTTTTGGCAGGGGCTGGGTTTGAACCTGCCACCTCCGACATATGGGGCCGGTGCCCTACTCCTTTGAGCCACAGGCACTGCCCATGTTAAGAGGCATGTGAAGAAAGCTTTAAAATGCTACCTAGGCCAGGCATGGTGGTTCACGCCTGTAATCCTAGCACTCTGGGAGGCTGAGGTGAGTGGATTTCTCGAGCTCACTAGTTCAAGACCAACCTGAGCAAAAAGTGAGACCCTAACTCTACTAAAAATAGAAAAACTAAGGCAAAGAGAATGGCTTGCACCTGAGTTGAAGGTTGCTATGAGCTATGACACTATGGCAGTCTACCCAAGGCGACAGCTTGACTCTATATCAAAAAAATAAAAATACCTTGGCTCAGCACGGGTAGCTTAAGCGGCTAAGGTGTCAGCCATATACACCTGAGCTGGCAAGTTCAAATCCAGCCTGGCCCTGCCAAACAACGATGGCTGCAACCAAAAAAAAAATAGCTGGGCATTGTGGCAGGCACATGTAATCCCAGCTACTTGGGAGGCGGAGGCAGGATAATTGCTTCAGCCCAGGAGTTGGAGGTTGCTGTGAGCTGTGATGCCATAGCACTCTACCCAGGGCGACAGCTTGAGGTTCTCAAAAAAATTAATTAATTAATTAATTAAAAAATAAATAAATAAATAAAATAAATCCCTTAAAAAATAAAATGCTACCTAAAGACAAGAAAAATTGTAACTGGAAACATAAAAGGAAATGGTTACAATGACTACCATCAAGGAAAGGAACCAGGCTCGGTGGCTCACAACTAATCCTAGCACTCTGGGAGGCTGAGGCGGGTACTCAGCGCATGAGTTCAAGATCAGCTGAAGCAAAAGTAAGACCCCCGCCTCTACTAAAAATAGAAAAAAACTGAGGCAAGAGGATCACCTGAGCCCAAGAGTTGGAGGTCACTGTGAGTTATGATGCCATGGCACTCTACCCAGGGCGACAGCTTGAGACTGTCTCAAAAAAAAAAAAAAAAAGGAGGCTCAAACAGCTAAGATGCCAGCCACATACACCTCAGCTGGCAAGTTCGAATCCAGCCCGGGCCCACCAAACAACGACGGCTGCAACCAAAAAATAGCCAGGCCTTGTGGCGGGCGCCTGTAGTCCTAGCTACTTGGGAGGCGGAGGCAGGAGAATCGCTTCAGTCCAAGAGCTTGAGGTTGCTGTGAGCTATGACGCCACAGCACTCTACCCACAGTGACAGCTTGAGTCTCTGTCTCCAAAAAAAAAAAAAAAGGAAAGGAACTTTTCCTTTCTGGGAACAGTAATGGGAGGGAGGAGGCTTATTTTTCACTGAATAAGTCTTGGTCCTTCTAAATTTTGCTTAAATACCCACTCCCTAAATAATTATAAGTAACAAAAAATACTTGAAGAAATCTTTTCTAGAAATATTAAAATCAACACCAACGTATCAGAACATTTCTCCAAGAAGCTACCTCATAATGACAACTTAGATAAACTATTTGTAATCATTGTTTGATTACTTAAAAGCACATAAGAAAGCGTAAATTCATATACGAATACAATTGTATGAGCTAACAAGATTGGCTACTATTTTATTCAAATAGACCAGAATATGACAGTATAATGTGTATGTGTACATGTTTATCTTTAACTGTGTACTTTGTCATTAACAATGTTATGGATGACACAATGCCACTGGACTTGAATGCTAATATTCTTGGAATGGTACTCTTGAGTACTAATTTGCAGTTATTCGTATTTTTTTCTGTTAAGGAAAAAAGAGACAGATACTACAGTGGGTTCTTAACCTTTCTTGGAATTACAGAATCCTTAGAGAATCTGACTATAACCACATACCTTCCTCAGAAAAAGATATACAAACAGCTAGTTAGTGGATTCCATATTTGTGATCCAGCACATCAATTTCCTGTTAATAACTGTTTCTGTGCAAACACTCTGCACTACTACAGTACTGTAGAATTCTTGTCTCATATTGCTTCATAGTTTCACATGACCCAAGGTGTTAAGCAACAGAAGACTCAGGGGAAGTTTTTACACCATCTGCTTTACTTATCATACATCTCAATTTGTGTTGAGCAAAACAGTAACAAGAGGACTTGGCAGAACAAATTTGGACTACAAAGGAAGAGTAAGAAAAATCTTTCCCTTTTTGCCACTCCCCAACATACATCTTCCATTGTTACCCCAAACTATTTATTATATCCTATTGTTAAGCCTGGTGAGTGTATGTCAATCAAATAGTTATCTTAAGATTCAAGTCCAAGAAGGCAGATACAGGGATAAATTCAAATCTATAATCCTATTTTCATCATTACCTATTTCCCTTCCTAAACTATCCATAAACCAAATGCCCATGAACGTAATACATGAAAATAGATTTATGGAATAATTCAAATACATCCTACAATCTTGTTCACTTAAAAATTCCATTATTTCGGGCAGCACCTGTAGCTCAGTGGGTAGGGTGCCAGACACACACACCAAGGCTGGGTGAACCCAATCCAGGTCTGCTAAACAACAATGACAACTATAACAAAAATATAGCCAGGAGTTGTGGCGGGTGCCTGTAGTTCCAGATACTTGGGAGGCTGAGGCTGAGGCTGCGGCAAGAGAATTGCTTAAGCCCAAGAGCTTGAGGTTGCCGTGAGCTGAAACACCACAGCACTCTGTTAAGGGTGACATAATGAGATTCTGTCGCAAAAAAAGAAAATATTATAATACTGTATTTTTACTGTACTTTCTATGTTTAGCCTATACATACACAACTGCTTACCACTGTGCTACAACTGCCTACATTATTCTGTACAGTAACATGCTTTACAGGTTTATAGACTAGCTAGACCACATAGCCTACATGTACCAGAGGCCATCCCATCTAGTTTGTGTAAGTACCCTCTGTGATGTTCAAATATGACAAAACTGTTTAACGACATTTCTCAGAACACATCCCCATCATTTATTGACACATGAATGTATGTTTTCCAAAACTAAGTTTAACTACAAAGATGAGGCAAAACGTTAGTTCTTTATAAATTGCTGGTACGAGGTTACACTGTTATAAACAATTTGCCAATAGGTAGCAAGAGCTTCAAATATGTTCATGTTCATCGATCTAATAATTCATTCAATATTCTTCCATTCAACAAATAATTGCTGAATGCTATTATGGGTCAGGCATTTACAGAATGCTTAAGGAACTGAATCACATCTTTATCCTCCTTTGTCACTTTAATGGCCAAAGAATAAACTTTTGACTTTGTTCTTCCCCTGGTAATTGTTAAAAAATAATAATAATAATGTTTTTGAGTCAAGAATCTCACTCTGTGGGTGGCACCTGTGGCTCAAGGAGTAGGGTGCCAGCCCTATATACTGGGGGCGGCAGGTTCAAACCTGGCCCCAGTCAAAAACTGCAAAAAAAAAAATCTCACTCTGTTACCCAGGCTAAAGTGCTGTAGCCATCAGTTGAGATTATAGCAATCTCAAACTCCTCGGGTTCAAGTGATCTTCCTGCCTCAGCCTCCCAAGTAGCTAGGACTACAGGCAACACCTGGCTTATTTTTTCTATTTTTAGTAGAGGTGGAGTCTCTTGCTCACGCTGTTCTCTAACTCCTGAGCTCAAGTGATCCTCCTGCCTTAGCCTCCCAGAATGCTAGAATTACAGGTGTGAGCCACCGTGTCCAGCCTATTCAGTATTTATTAAGCATTCACAAAGTGCCTGATACTGTAGACATCTTATCTCCCATCACTCTCAAGGGGGCCCTCTGTTCAGATCACACTAGGATGTTTTTTATTCCCCAATATACCATTCTGATCTCCTTCTCCCTCATTTAAACTCCATCTGATGTTTAAGACTCAGTTCAAATAGTTTTTTGCCCAATCTTTTTGATGGGCCCAGGAAAAGACTTCTGTTAAGTCCCAATATTAAATATAAAATTTTATATGGGGATGCATTTTTCTAGAGACAGTTCATAACAGAGTTTAAGAGGTTGCAGAAGGTCTTGTGAGTTGAAAAAGGCAAAGAATTTCATTTATACTATTTATTGTATGCTGTTTCTTTTGGCATTTCTATAGCCCAAAGATAGGAATCATACATTTTACGTGGCAGACACACAGTATACATTTCACAAATGTTCCCTACCACTGATTGTGTCTCCTTCAAAACCATTCCTAGAAGAGACTAAAATGCCCTTACAAATAAAGATGCAATTAGTTACATTTAAAAGTGGTGGGCTATTCAACAAGTTGAAATATACATCTCTTACATCTAATAATTGAACACACAGAAGTTTTAAAACTCTGAGAGTATCAACTAAGCACAGAGAAGACATTGTTCAAGAAAACCTCAAAGTTGAAGGTTTACTTAAAACTTTTGGAGGTATAAAACCCCAAAGGCCTTAATTTCAAGTCTTTTTGCTTTGCTTTTCCCTTCCACTTGTTAACAGGATGACCTACTTATTGAAGGTTATGGGACAACATGGCAAGTCTGTATTTCATAAAATGATATTTGCAAGAGTTGGAGGAAGGGTGTCTAAACAAAAGAGCTATCAGAAGCTTGGGCGTGCCCAGGGCAGTGAGGATCCTGGACCCCTCGATTTCTTGTCCTCAAAACATGGACAGCAGGCCGGGCCCAGTGGCTCACGCCTATAGTACTCTCAAGGCTGAGGCAGGTGGATTGCTTGAGCCTTAGGAGTTCGAGATCAGCCTGAATAAGAGCCAGATACTGTCTCGAAAGAAAGAAAGAAACTAGCCCGGCGTTGTAGTGGGTGCCTGTAGTCCCAGCTAATCGGGAGGCTAAGGTAAGAGGATTGTCTGAGCACAAGAGTTTCACGTTCCTGCGCGCTATGACACCATGACAATCTACCTAGGGCAACAGAGTGAGACTTTGTCTCAAATAAATAAAGAGTGAAAAAGCGGAGAGTGTCATTGTGCCCGTCCCGTGTAAGCACGAGAATCAGTGAACAGCCCTACAAAAAGGGGTTAGGGCCGGAACCGCGGCCCCTGGGCAGAGGGCCGTCCGCACTCGGATCTCACCCGAGTCAGCCGCGCGCCCCCAAGGCCCGGACCAGCCCAGCTCGGCCGCGGCGCGCAGCAACCTGGGGCGGGGGAAACGGCGGCGCTGAGACGGAAGCTTTTCCTCTGGGTGAAAGGTCAGAGGGGCCGCGGGAAGCGCCGCGGGAGAAGCGGCTGTGCGCGCCGAGCCACTCGTGTGCGGTCCCGCGCCCCGCCGCGCCGGCCTCTCCCGGGGCCTTGAGGGTCCGGCCCGCCACTCCGGCTGCTCTCCGCGCTCCCAGCCCAACCCGGGCAGCCCGCCCCGGCACCACCAGACGGAGCGGCCCCGCCGGCTGGAGCCCGCAGGCTGTGCGAGCGCACCGGGGCCGCGTCGGTTGGCAGTTGGGGTGAAGGGGCACCCCGCCCCCCACCCCCATCCGCGGGCGCTGGTCTCCCCACCCGGCGCTTCTTACCTGCGCCTCCACCGCCTTACTCCTGCGTCGGGCGCCGACCCGACAGACCGGCTGCGGCGGCTGCCGGGTGGGAGGGCGCTCCGGGAGGAGAGGTCGGAGAGAGATGAAGAGAAGAGGTTCAAAGATAAGGCAGGGAGGAATCTTTCTGGGTTTGTGTATTTGGGGGGTCAGAGTTCGTGACCCCCCTCTCGGTTCGCCGGTGCGCAGTCCCGCCCGCGCCTGCGCATCGACGACGCAGAGAACCAACGAGCGGAGGTCGTGACGTTCCCCGGGTTGGGTGGAAGGAGCCGAGAGTCGAGCTCCGGCTCCGAAAGTCGACTGCCCCCTTTCGGCTAGGAGGGAGACGGCGCGCCTCCTGGCACTTATTAGAAGCCGCGCGTATTTAGTGTCATATTTGGGGAAGGTGGTTATTAAAAGAAGTTTTGAATTGGCGTTTCAGGTTTGAGGAATAAATAATGCGGTCGGTTTCAGTTCTCTTTCTAATTTCTGGAAAACTAGGCTCTGTCATAGTCTCCTTGAAATACAACGACAGGTAGAATCATGTATAGCAAACCAAAGTTCGACTTGTCAGCTATTGGAAGGAGATACGTTGGCCAGAGGGAGAAAGAATATAATCTCTAGAATTAAGCACCCCAAAGGCTGATTTCCGTGTTTTGATCAGTAATGTATTGCACCGAGCACACAGGACAGTGCCTTTTGGTCAATAAAGATTTGTGAAATTAAAAGGGCACTGATGAGGACAGCGCCTGTGGTTCAAAAGAGTAGGGTGCCGACCGCATATGTCGGAGGTGGCGGGTTCAAACCCAGCCCCTGCCAGAAACTGCATTAAAAAAAAAAAAAAAAAAAAAAAAAGGCACTGATGAAATACCACATTTTCCCACACTTGTGGTAGTAAGATGTGGCCTGAAGAACTGCCCTGCCAGCAAATTATTAAGTCATTAAATATGAAATGTCCAATTTTAAATCAAAACTTGTAGCTTATTTCAACCAAGAAGCAGTACAGTTCGTTAAAAGTGTGCACCTAAAGTATTGATTCAGTTTTGCTGTCTTAAAAGTAGCTTGGTTATGCCAGCAGCAAAGAAGCCTGGAGAGCGAGTGGCAATGAAATCATAAAAGGCATTTTCCGTTTGTTGAGAACTCAGTATTTTTCCCTTGCAAGAAGTGGTCCAAAGCCTGGAAGAAGCGGTAGTCAGTTGGTTCAAATTCTTGTGAATACGGAGGATGACAGAGTTTCCAAGTCCAGTTTCAACAGTTTGAGCAGAGTTGTGTGACGAATAGTCGAGCATCCTCTTCTGAGAGGATTGGCCTGTCTCGATTGACCAATCTCAGCTGCTTAATCACAAGCATCATCATCATTTCTTCAATTTGGTTGCGGTAGATACACCCTGTAGTCTACTGACCAGGTTTCGTGAAGCTGTAGTGGACAGTACTGATGCTGGACTACCAAACAGACATGGTTAGCTTTTTTGATGAATATTCAATTTTGGACTATGTTTTAGGGCTTTATCTTTGTCTAACCTTTGTGCTTGTGATTGTCAAAAAGGATACAGGTTTCATCACACATAATACGGTATAGAAATGGTTCACCTTTATATCATGACAGCAAAGAAAGGGAACCTTTGATAATTTCTTCTGATGTTCTGTTTTTCGTTGTTGTTTGTTTTGTTTTTTGAGACAGAGTCTCACTCTGTTTTCCCAGGCTAGAGTGCCATCAGTTCAAGCCTAGGTCTTAGCAACTTCAAACTCCAGGGCTCAAGTGATATTCCTGCCTCAGCCTCCCAAGAAGTTGGGATTATAGGCACACACCATAACATCTGGCTAATTTTTCTATTTTTAGTAGAGATGGGATCTTGCTCAGGCTAATCTCAAACTCCTAAACTCAAGGGGTGCTCCTGCCTTGACCTCTCAAGAGTGCTAGAATTACAGGTGGGAGCCACCATGCCTTGCCCAATGCCCTTTTAATTCATGCAGTACCCATCTATCCAGCTGCTTTACCTTGCTGATTTGTTTGAAATGGTGCAATGTTGCTGGAGTGGAAACACTAAAACTTACTACTAATTCACACCTAGATTGAGATGGATACGCTTCCACGACAGGTTTTAGCTCATCATTATCTGCCTTGGTATCAGGTTGCTCATGTGGCTTGTTTCCAAGATTAAAATAATCAGAATGAAACTTCTCAAACCATTGACGTACTGTGCATTCATTACCCACATAACTTCCCAAACACTTTGTTGGTATTTTGAGCTGTCTGTACAGCATTGGTTCATGATGGAACTCATATTTAAAAATAACACAAATTTTTTACTTACCCATGGTTTCACAAAAATTGCTCTAAAAAAATGTGAAAGAGAATTACCAAACTGAGTTTGAAACAATGAGGATGTACCTTCACAATAAAAATAAAACAAGAAGGCCTGGGTGCAGTGGCTCATGCCTGTAATCCTGGCATTCTGGGAGGCTGACGTGGGTGGATTGCCTGAACTAATGAGTTCCAGACCAGCCCAAGTCAGAGTGAGACACCCCCACCCCCATCCCTAAAAATAGCCAGGCATTGTGTTGGGTGCCTGTAGTCCCAGCTACTCCGGAGGCTGAGGCAAGAGAATTGTTTGGGCTCACCCAAGAGTCTGAGGTTGCTATGAGCTATGATGCCATAGCACTCTACTGAGGATGACAAAGTAAGACTCTGTCTCAGAAAAAATTTTTTTAAAGTGTCAAAGTGAGAAGTCAGATGGGGGCAGCTCCTATAGCTCAGTGAGTAGGGTGCTGGCCCCATATATCGAAGGTAGCAGGTTCAAACCTGGCCCTGGCTGAACTGCAACAAAAAAATAGCCGGTCCTTGTGGTGGGCGCCTGTAGTCCTAGCTACTTGGGAGTCTGAGGCAAGAGAATTGCCTAAGCCCAGGAACTGGAGGTTGCTGTGAGCTGTGACGCCACAGCACCGAGGGTGACAAAGTGAAACTTTCTCTACAAAAAAAAAAAATCATTTAAAAAAGAGAGGTCAGATGGGTGGTGCCTGTGGCTCAAGGAGTACGGCACTGGTCCCATATACTGGGTGTGGCGGGTTCAAGCCCAGCCCCGACAAAACAAAACAAACAAAAAAAAAGTCAGAGATATCAACTGTCAACTTTAAGAAATCGAACATTTCAAAAAACTTTATAAACCCCCCCCCCAGCCCTAGCAGTGTGAAGAAGAGGTGAGAACGAGCTCCTGATCGACCAAAGCCTGCATGTGACTACATCCCCATGTCCAGTCCAGTGTCTGTGTCTCACCCCTTTCAGTAACACAATGCTAAGTATTTGTGTATCTAAACATAGAAAATGCGCAGTAAAAATATGGTATTATAAATTTACGGGACCATGGTTGTGTGTGTGGTCTGTCATTGACTGAAACATCATTATACATGACTATACACCATAGACCCAATGGAAGGAGGCAGTCTGACACCTGTTCTCCATCCTTGGTGCAGAATATGCATGCCAATATTAATGCCTGTGCTTACCCCTTATCCTCCAGTTAATTCACTTAAGACACAATAAATTGATTTGTTAAAACTTGGAAGTAGAAGCCATTTTAGGAACATCTGTAGAAGAGTTTCCTTTACTTCAGGAAAAGAGGCCAGTGAAGTTCATGTTTAAAATGTAACTCAATAGCCAGGTGTTGTGGCGGGCACCTATAGTCCCAGCTACTGGGAGGCTGAGGCAAGAGAATTGCTTAAGCCCAAGAGTTTGAGGTTGCTGTGAGCTGTGACGCCATAGCACTCTACCAAGGGTGACAAAGTAAGATTCTGTCTCTAAAAAAAAAAAAAATACAAATAAATAATGAAAAGTTAAAAAAAGTGACTCAACTCAAAAAAGATATAATTTAAAAAACATCATCAAAAAAAAAAATAATAAAAGACATCATCGGCTCGGTGTGTGTGGCTCAAATGGCTAAGGTGCCAGGTATGTACACCTGAGCTGGCGGGTTCTAAACTAGCCCAGGCCTGCCAAAAAATGACAGCTGCAACCAAAAATATAGCTGGGTGTTGTGGTGGGCACCTGTAGTCCCAGCTACTTGGGAGGCGGAGGCAGGAGAATTGCTTGAGCCCAGGAGTTGGAGGTTGCTGTGAGCTGTGATGCCACAGCACTCTACCCAGGGCGACAGCTTGAGGCTCTGTCTCAAAAAAAAAAGACGTCATCACACCAGCAGTAGATATTATAGTAAATTTATTTTTTATAAATATAACACATATTAACATTATTTACAGTGCTAATTTTTTATTTATAAAGGATCTACATCTTTATATTGACAATAAGATACAAACTATTATTACTTTAAGTAAAAAGCATTTCTAAAAAAAAAGCATTTCTAGACATACATTATAACTCACTTAAAAAAATAGTATTTCAAGATTGGTTCTTACATGCTATGACCAACTCATATGAAGGAAAAGGTTGCCCCCACTTCATCCTTTTCTCCCATCCCAAAGGAAAAGGACTTTGACATTTAGGGTTTTGAAATTTTTCTACTACCTTTATCATTTAAAAAAAAATCCTACTAGAAACTATTTATGTCTTTTCTTATAGGGGACAAAGTCATAAATAAAATTTTCCTTTGAAAAAAAAAAAAGACTTTAGGCTCTGCACCTGTGGCTCAAGCGGCTAAGGTGCCAGCCACATACACCTGAGCTGGTGGGTTCGAATCCAGCCTGGGCCCGCCAAACAACGATGGTTACAACAAAAAATAGCCAGGTGTTATGGGGGGGTGCCTGTAGTCCCAGCTACTTGGGAGGCAGAGGCAGGAGAATCGCCTGAGCACATTGATTGCTATGAGCTGTGATGCCACCACACTCTAGCCAGGGTGACAGCTTGAGGCTCTGTCTCAAAAAAAAGACTTTAAAAGTGGCACACGTTCCAGAATGTTAAGTGTATTAGAGGCACTTTGAAAACAAACAACAAAAAAACCAGAAGGGCTGAATAAGAAGGAATTTAATTCAGTAAATACAGAATGCATGCAAGGCACCCTGCCAGATGCTGTGGGGAATCTCAAATGAAGAAGGTAAGTTATTTTCAAGGGCAGAATGTGCTAAGCACCATAAAAGCTGATGAACTAAAGGCTATAGGAGCACAGAGGAAGAAGCAACTGGATTTAGTCTACAGAAATACAAAAGAAAGGCTTGGCGCTCGTAGCACAGTGGTTATGGCGCCAGCCACATACACCAAGGGTGGCGGGTTTAAACCTGGCCCAGGCCAGCTAAACAACTGCAACAAAAAAAATAGCCGGGCGTTGTGGCGGGCTCCTGTAGTCCCTGCTACTTGGGAAGCTGAGGCAAGAGAATCACTTGAGTCCAAGAGTTTGGAGTTTGAGGTTGCTGTGAGCTGTGACACCTGGGCACTCTACCAAGGGCAACATAGGAGAATCTGTCTCAAAAAAAAAAAAAAAAAAAAAAAGAAAGAAAGAAAGAAAGAAAGAAATACAGAAGAGAAGTAGCATCAGCTGTCTCAGAGAAGTCTTGGATAAATAGGCAAAGATGGAAGTAGGAAGGAAGAGAGAGTGAAGAGACTGAGAAAGGAAACTGAACAGAGCAAGGTGGCGTCAAAGTTAGCTGATGATACCTAAGGAATTATTCCACGCCAAGCAGTGGGAAGCCACTGAGGGTTATAAAAGCAGAGATGAAACTAAATTAGAACTATGCTTTTGAAACACTGCTCTGGCAGTGTTTAAAATGGAACCGCACAAAGAAGGCATTGAAATCATACTAAGTTATGGGAATCGTGGGTACAGGTAACAAGGAGTGGAGCCAGGGCCTATGCAGTAACAGCAGGACAATGAGGATGAAAAGACACAGGGCAGTTGCAGAGTCTTCAGGTCTTGTTGAGACCTGAAGCCAGATTCTGGAAATTTGAATGGTGTCTTTCTATTACAGAAGGAAAAAAAAAAAAAAGATTTGAAGGCCAGGTGCGGTGGCTAATGCCTGTAATCCCAGCATTTGGGAGGCTGAGGTGGGTAGACTGCCTGAGCTTACAGGTTTGAGACCAGCCTTAGCCAGAGCGAGACCTCGTCTCTAAAAACAGCTGGGCATTGTGGCGGGTACCTGTAGTCCCAGCTACTTGGTAGGTGAGGTAAGAGAATCACTTGAGCCCAGGTGTTGGTGGTTGCTGTGGACTGTGACGCCACAGCACTCTACCAAGGGCGACAAAGTGAGATTCTGTCTCAGAAAAAAAAAATAATAAAATAAACAGATTTGAAAGGAAAGAAAGTGAATGCACTTTAGTCATGTAAAGTTTTAAATGCTTGAGGACTCACGTGGATATTTAACAGGTAGCTGCAAGTGTGGCCTTGCAGGATAGTGGAGAGAGGAGGTCTGAGGTCTGATTTACACAAGTGGGCATTTGGGGGCTGTGTTTGCACTGTAGAAGATAAGAATCCTGTCCTCACTTTCTTTATTCAACTGAACAAATATTTTTTCTTAAAAGACCCAGGGAGCCCAGTCTGGTGGTACATTCCCACTCTAGTTCCAGCTACTCAGAAGGCTGGGGCAGGAGGATCCTTGAGCCCAGGCATCTGAGTCCAGCTTGACCAACAAAGCAAGACCCTGTCTTTTAACAAAAGACCTAGAGTAGAAACTGTGGAAGAAACTCATATATTAGATACAGTAGCTTCCTTCAAGGAGTGCACAGTATGATAAGAGAACCCCAATACACCTATCTGGAATTCCCAGTGACTGCATTTGACTGACTACAACGGATCACAAACTTTCAAAAGCTGAGCACAATGGAAGTGCACTCCAAGCCACACCAACATATGCTATAACATTTACATTTTAACTAAACTACCACATAGGAGGGTTTCCTCATTTCCAGATATATCCTACCAACCAAACAAGAAATATACATTTGGCTAACAAAGCTATACTTTAAAATTTTCTTCACTTTATTGTACCATTACAGCTTTCATGCAAATCAAGGGTTGTTCTGATAAACTCATTTAAAGAAACGCCACTAAACAAAGGATCAAACATCTTGGGCAGCCAAAGAATAGGGGGATGCTGGGTATATTAGAGAACAGGGGAAAAGACTTGGAAAGAGGTTCACACACATGGATGACGCCCAAGATAGCCATTCTCATTTTCTTAGGACTCTTGTGGGTTCCTATCTTTACAGCTACCATGGATAAAGGAGCAGCACTAGTTAGGGACACTTGCTGAGAATTCCAGCCTTCCCCTAGTTATTCTCATCTTGCTCAGGCTATTTTCAACATCCTAACAGCCTAGCTTTATAAATACCATTCTCTCCCCTCCTTATGAATAAAAGAGATACCTAAAAAAGGTTTTGATGGAAGGACATGTATCTGTGTAATATCGTATTCTTGGGATCCAGACACTCATCATAGAGACCTGCAGTAGCATCTCAGCCCTCTGGCCCACTGAGAGCCTGAAGGGCCTAGGGACTCTGCAGAGTCTCAGCCAACAAGAAGGCCCTCCCCAGATATGGCCCTTTGACAATGGATTTATCAGCCTCCATACTGTAAGAAATAAATTTCTTTTCTTTATAAATTAAAAAAATACTCTTTATAATTTCTCCCTGTTTACACATTGCACCTAATCATTTTTTCCTCTAAACTGTTAGCAATCAAGAAATATTTTTTAAAGTAGCTTTACAACAAATTGTATATAATTAGGTTTCTGGGTGACACCCAATGAGCCACATTATATATATAACAATGGATTGGTTTTATTAAATTATGAAAGATTGATAAAGGGGAAAGGGAATATAATACTATTCCACATTTCAAACATCTTTATGAGGGGAAGGGGATCTGATAGCCTGCTCAAAGGCTATATTTTATATCATCCAATAGTTAATACAATCATACATGAGTTTTATGTATAATTAAGGATAAATGCTACGTGTATAAGTTTGTGCCCAGTTTCTTCTCTCTCTTTGTTTAGATTTAGAACTGGTTCTTGATTCAGTTAGGTCTTCAAAGATACAATAGCCTAGCTGATTTTTTTTTTTTTTTTTTTAGATTCCAACGCTTAAGCCAAACTTTGTAGTTAGAAGGCTGAGAGCTCAAGAGGAGGGGGAGGAACCCCCCAATAATTTGTCTTGCTAAATGGCAGACTTAATGCAGGAGAAGGAAAAATGTTAGAACATAAGATCTTGGCCTCTAAACTAAAAACTGTGCAGAAACTTTAATATGGAAGACATATTTATAGAAAAAATTTGATTAAAATAAGTGAGCTACTGAAGCCAGGCACAGTGCCTCACACTGTAATCCTAGCACTCTGGGAGGTGGGGGCAGGTGTATTGACTAAGCTCACGAGTTCAAGACCAGCCTGAGTTAGAGTGAGACCCCTGTCTCTAAAAATAGCTGCGTGTTGTGGTGGGCACCTGTAGTCCCAGTTACCTGGGAGGCTGAGGCAAATGAATCGCTTGAACCCCAGAGTTTGAGGTTGCTATGAGCTATGATGCTATAGCAGTCTACAGTGGGCAACAAAGT
The DNA here is from genome assembly GCA_963574355.1 of Loris lydekkerianus. NCBI lineage: Eukaryota > Metazoa > Chordata > Mammalia > Primates > Lorisidae > Loris > Loris lydekkerianus. The sequence goes on from CAUYPK010144932.1 coordinate 46,030, forward strand.
TAGCCTCTGTCTCAAAAAAAAAAAAAAAAGAGAAATAAGTGAGCTGCAAAGAAATATTAGTTAACCTGCTATGACAGAAAGACTTAGGAGATGGCATTTTAGGTTTATGTATGAAGTTGTAACAGGGTTTAAAATGACTTCATAGCAAAAATAGCCAGAAAAAACCACAGCAGCCAACTCTGGGTCTAGTAGCAACTCTGATGCTGCAGCAAATAGCATTCAAAAAGCCCAGAAAGGCACTTAGAATTCTCTTGGCTGCCAGAAGTATCACACTGAATTGGGAAAGTAAAATTCTTATACCCTTTAATGAATTGTTCTATGCATGACCTTGCCTTTTAAGATAATTTACATACTCTAGGAGGCTGAGGGGAATGGATTGCTTGAACTTATGAGTTTGAGATGAGCCTGATCAAGGGGGAGACCCCCGTCTGTACTAAAAATAGAAAAACTAGCCAGGCATAGTAGTGCATGCCTTTTATCTTTGCTACTTAGAGGCTGAGGCAAGAGGGCTGCTCAAGCCCAAGAGTTGAGAATTGCTGTGAGCAATGATGGCATAGCACTCTAACCAGGGCAACAGAGTGAGAGTGTCTCAAAAAATAAAAAAAAATAAAATAAAGAAAATTTATAGTTTAAACTCTGTCAATAAAATGTGTATTATGAATATTAGGAATGACTTTAATCACAGTGTTAATTTCATTTTTTTCTCCTAATCAACATTTTTACAGACAAGGTAGTTCATATGTTAAACAGTAAGTGCACCAAAATTATGAAAATAAAGCTTTCCTAGTGAGGTGCACCGACACCTGGTGAAAGAAAGAAAGGATTTTATTTAAATCGCCAGGGAGACCATGTCACAAAGTGGAATAAAAAGACCTTTTAAAAACGAATACTATACAATTTCAATTATTACTGCCTTAGAATTTGTGCTTTTCTTACATGATAATTCCAGTTCATTTTGTAAAGCACAATGTTACTGGAAATAACAGCATTCTATTTAGATACAAATACCACTGTTGCCCTCAGCTCAGAACTCTTATGATAGCAGGGTATATTACGTAATACAATGCTTGCCATATTTTGCTATTTAAAAAAATAATACATTTATGTTTGTGTTAAACCTGAGGCTTTTAAAAAGGCGCCTGTGGCTCAAAGGAGTAGGGCGCCGTCCCCATATGCCGGAAGTAGCGGGTTCAAACCCAACCCTGGCCAAAAACTGCAACCCCCCCCCCAAAAAAAAAAAAAAACCCAAAAGAACAAAAAAGATTGGACTTAATGCAAAGCCTATAGAGTTGATTGTGTGTGTTCCTCTGCAAATGAAAACAGCCTCATTTCCACTTACAGTTAAAAACACACTCAGATTCTATCCCTTCGCTGTAATTCTCATGATGTAATATTAACTCATGCCATAAGAGGTACAGTAACAGTAGAAAATACTGAATTATTGATAATATACTGAAATTTCATTCACAGTTTCTGAGGTAGAAGCTGGCCATATATTTTTCCATTAAAAGATCAAAAATTCACTTTTTATCTATTCAAAGACATGCATTTTTTCATCAGCATTTTTATAATAATAATTCCTAAACCAAGCACTACATGGAAATTTATGCCTTGTTATGTGTTTTTAACTTAGGAAGATTTACCATTAGTAAGATTGTCACAATATCAGGTAGAGAGAACAGTGTGGGTTGTGTCACAGAGAGTTTATACAGTATTCAGGTAAGTTTTCTGGTCTCTAAAGAAATAATACTTTAGAATTCAGTGTGAGTCTCAGAAATAATTCTGACCATTAAGTAAACATCAAAATCTTAATAAATAACATACATGAAAAAACATTTTCAAAAAAACTACTTATACTGAACAAAATAATTTCTTGTATCTGATGAAGAGTTTGCTTGAATTTATCTTGGCAGTGTCCACTTTTATAAACTTTTAAATTGCATTTACTCCATTTTGATGAACTTCCACCTCTTTGGAACCATGGAAGAGACGAAACCAATACTGCTACAATATTGTGCCTTCCTGAAATGCTTCTATCCACCTATGTATAACAGAAATTTGTTAGACTTGTAAAATCCATCATTTAATATACATGAACATGACATATATACCGGCTGGCTCTGTGGATCTGATTACCCTAACAACATATGACCTTTCCTATAGAAAACTGGAACTCTGCGTACATTGAACTATCCTTCACTTGGTAATGTGGTACAAAATCTGGCCTGGAAAAGTAAGCTTTTTATGTCTATGAGGCATGAAGAAGGGACCATTTCATATGCAACAGTTCTATGAAGTCCTGTCAATGGCCAAAGCATTTTACAACCCCTTTTCTCTTTTATGTGATATTCTGACTCTGGGCTTTTATTTATTTTTTTGAGACAGAGTCTCACTTTATTGCCCTGGGTAGAGTGCCATGATGTCATAGCTTACAGCAACCTTTACCTCTTGGGCTCAAGTGATTATCTTGCCTCAGTCTCCCAAGTAGCTGGGACTACAGACGCGCTCCACAATGCCCAGCTATTTTTTACAGATGGGGGTCTCGTTCTTGCTCAGGCTGGTCTCAAACTCCTGAGCTCAAGCAATTCACCTGCTATGGCCTCTTAGAGTACTGGGGTTATAGGCATGAGCTTCGGCACCAGGCCCAACTCTGTGCTTTTAGAAACACTATGTCCTGGCTTGGCGCCTGTAGCTTAGTGGCTAGGGCACCAGCCACATACACTGGAGCTGGCAGGTTCAAATCCAGCCCAGGCTTGCCCAACAACAATGACAACTATAACCCCAAAATAGCCGGGCACTGTGGTGGGCACCTGTAGTCCCAGCTACTTAGGGAGGCTGAGGCAAGAGAATCTCTTAAGCCCAAGAGTTTGAGGTTGCTGTGAGCTGTGATGCCATGGCACTCAGGATGACATAGCGAGACTTTGTCTAAAAAAAAAAAAAAAAAAAGAAAAAGAAAAAGCAAAAGAAAAGAAAAGAAACACTATGTCCCTGTCTCCTCCTGCCTAAACTCTGTCAACCAGATCTGTTGTCCTCTAATTCAGATCTGTTTCAATATTTTCAATTAAAGGGACTCTAGGAACGAATCTACTCCGAGTTAATCAACATTTTGTAAGCAATATAAAAGCTTCTCAAAGTTCCATATAAGTCTTTCCAAAATGTGTTAGTCTCAAAATAAAGTTTTGTTTGATAACATACACAGCTGTAATTATTCAAAAGACACTTGGGAGTGTAAATGCTTCTGAATTGTTCTTCCCTTTTCTTATGGCAGTTATCAATTCTTACAGTAATATTTTAGCAGTGGTTCTCAACCTTCCTAATGCCACAATTTTGAACATAAATAGCTTGTAAGTTACATCAATGTATTTTCATTGTTACAAAGGGGTCACGACCCACAGGTTGAGAACGGCTGCTTTATGGAGAGTCCAGGGAAGTAAGAACATTTGAAATTACTCTAAGGTGGGGGTTCAAACCCAGCCCCTGCCAAAAACTGCAGGAAAAAAAAGCAGCCTTTAACAGATTAAACTCAAATTTCAAGGACACAATTATCAACAATTTACCGTTTTTTTTTTTTTTTTTTTTAGACAGAGTCCTACTATGTCACCCTGGGTAGAATGATATGGCATCACAGCTCACAGCAACCTCAAACTCTTGGGCTTAAGCGATTCTCTTGCCTCAGCCTCCTGACTAGCTGGGACTACAGGCGCCCGCCACAATGCCTGGCTAGTTTTTTTGTTGCAGTTGTCGTCGTTGTCTACCAGGCTCTGGCTGGGTTCAAACCCGCCAGCCTTGGTGCATGTGGCCGGGGTCTTAACCAATGTGCTACAGGCGCTAAGCCTACTTTTTTTTTTTTTTTTTTTTTGCGGCAAGCATGAAACAAATTTATTGAGAAAGAGAAAGTTACCTTTACAGAGCAAGAGCAAGCTACAGACTTATAGACCAAGATACATTCGCCTGCCAGGGGGATGGGTGGCTCATGCCTGTAATCCTAGTAATCTGGGAGGCCAAGGCAGGTGGATTGCTTAAGCTTATGAGTTTGAGACCAGTCTGAGCAAAAGCGAGACCCTGTCTCTACTAAAAATAGAAAAAAACTAAGGTAAGAGGACCACTTGAGCCCAAGAGTTGAAGGTTGCTGTGAGCTATGATATCACAGCACTCTACCCAGGGCAACAGCTTTAGACGCTGTCTCAAAAAAAAAAAAAAAAAAAAAAAAGATATTCGCCATAGACAACAAATGGGCCCTCACTGTAATGACAAAGAAAAGGCAAAGAGGCCAAAAATTTTAATTTTGAACATAGATAGCTTGTAAATTACATCATGCTAGCAAGGCTTTTAAAAAGCCTCCAAATTTTCCAGTAAAATTAACACATTTTAATACGCGATCAGACTATAGGTACCAGCCACAACACCCAGGTCTCGCTCTTGCTCTGACTAGTCTTGAACTCCTGAGCTCAGAAGATCCACTTCCCTTGGCTTCCCAGAGTGCTAGGATTACAGGTGTGAGCCACCGAGCCTGGCCAAACGGACATAATTAAAAAATATTCTTTAGGCTGGGGGTGCTGGCTCTCTGGGATGCCAAGGCGGGGAGCACTGCTTAAGGCCAGCCGTTCAAGGCTGCACTATGATCAATCACACCACTATATTGCAGCCTGGGTAATAAAGTGTGAGCCTATCTCAACAATAACAACAATGGCAAAAAAAAAAAAAAAAAAAGGAAAGAAAGAAAAATAAAAAAATTTAAAAAAAATTTTTAAAGGCTGTTTGTTTATGACATTGTACCTGCTTGATATTTAGGAACCCATGCAATTCTGACAAGGTCAATTCTAACTGCCTAAGAAACAACAAATCTTGCTTACTTAAAGCACTTTTTTTTTTTTTTTAAATCTTCATGCACTTTTAAGCCCACTGAAAAGATGAACACCATTTACTGAAGAAAAAAATGTATATTTTGTGCAGCTAAAGTAAAAATCAAATCAGAGAGAGGTGAACTGAACTATTTTGTTCAGAAGGGACCTGGTGTTCAGAGATAGGCATCTCTATGTTAACCAAACTCATAACATCTACATAAAGATTCTTGTTGGAATTTTGAAGAGACTGTTTCAGCCTGTACCATCTAATCAGATCTATTTCTTTCTATTCAGTCACTGGGAACAGCATGAGAGCCTCTTAATGTGTTTGACCTTTTTCAAAGAAGTAAGTTAGCAAGCAGCTGTTTAAACTCCTGCTGTTCCATGGCACAATCCAATCACTGGCTTGCCAAAGTCCTGGAATGTTTCAAGGGAAGATTCTTACCCTCACTGAAGGAGAGGTCAAATGCCTCAGCTTCCCTTCCTTTCAGCAGAGCAGTCTCATGCTGCTTTCTCTGAAGTCACGTGCAGATGGGAAACTACCTATTTTCTTCTCCTCCTCTCTGCCTCCTGAAAATATTTCACACTCTTGCCTTGTCTTTTAAAAAATTCTAAGGCTTCTGAATAATGTGAAATGTCTATCTCTGATTTAAATTCTGGGTTGTCCTCATGCCTTATTGTAGGTCATTTTAATTCAGTCCTTTAAAGTAACAACTTGAAATCTCATAAGTGAAAGAAACATATGGCTAAATTACTTACTTTTGAGCTGAGTGAGCATCATCTGCTTTGAATACATAAAACAACATGTTTTTGTGCAGTAACTGAAATACTTTAGACTCTGAGTTCTCATCTTTCACTTGGGTAACAGTAAATCCTAGTAAAGGTTGACTCTCCAAGGCTGCCACGTCCTAATTTAAAAATATACCAATGGAGATTGGTTTCAGATTGAGACAAAATTCAGATTTAAGAACTCTTGATCTATAATATCTCTAACTTATTTAATAATTTCATTTACACACATATCAAGCAATGATATTCCTAGCAGCTTTTTCAGTTTTCATTTATTCAAATAACAGCGACACCTCTCACTCCAAAGCAAAACAAAAAATCCCACACAAAACAAATGGATTTTATGATATTGTAATTATTTTAATTGGCATTATCAAATAAGACTCCAAAATTACTCATCTTAAGATTTCAGATCTTCATAAACAAAAAACAAAAGAAAAAAAAATTAAAAAAAAAAAATAAAAAGATTTCGGATCTTACCTCACTTGCAGCGTATGTATATAGGACTTTATTTTTTATGACAAACCATAAGTGTTTCCAAGGTTTTTTATTGCCCTTTGATCTGTACAAGTAGCCACTCATAGAAGAATCTTCTGTGTTTGCTGATACCTAAGTAAGAAAGCACCATACAAAGTTTAATGTTTTTCAGACAAATTATAATAACCACAAAATTGCTTATAATCATTAGGCACTGAAAATAATAACCGTAGCAACATCATGTTTCAGAATGAAATCTATATTTTTAAAGTCTGCTACTGTAGGCCAGGCATGGTGGCTCATGTCTGTAATCCCAGCACTCCGGGAGGCCGAGGCGGGTGGATCACTTGAGCTCATGAGTTCGAGACCAGCCTGAACAAGAGTAACACCCTGTCTCTAAAAAAAAAAAAAAAAAATTGCTGGGCATTGTGACAGGTGCCTGTAGTCCCAGCTACTTGGGAGGCTGAGGCAAGAGAATCACTTGAGCCCAAGAGTTTGAGTTTGCTGTGACACCATGGCACTCTACTGGGGGCAAGAAAGTGAAACTCTGTCTCAAAAAACAAAAAGTCTGCTACCTTATAATCTGAAAAAACACACCCTTTTAGAGGATGCTCTAGATTTGTGGCTGGTTTAACTGTGCCTGCATGTGTTTGTGTAATGTTTCTTTATGAATTCATCTATGTTTTCTGGGTTGGCAAGGGATAAAAATTAACCTCAAGAGCCTAAGTCACTTTTCTAAAGCTATAATTTAGGGACTGTATAAGTTGTTATTTGTTCTTCATATTTTGGGGTATTAGGGAAATACCTTTAATTCTTTTCCTGAAATAATTTGTTTGAACTTCTAAAAACTCTATTAACAGAATAGTAAATAGAAAACTCTACTGTTGGATGCAATAGCTCATACCTGTAATCCTAGCACTCTGGGAGGATTGCTGAAGTTCAGGAGTTCCAGACCAGCCTGACCAACATAGCAAGAGCTCATTTCTACTAAAAAAAAAAAAAAAAAAAAATTGGCCTAGCATGGTGGCTAGTGCCTGTGGTCCCAGCTACTTAGGAGGTTAAAGCAGGAGGAATGCTCGATTCTATGAGTTTGAGCTGCAGTGAGCTATGATTATGCCACTGCACTCCAGCCTGGGTGAAAGAGAATGACCATGTCTCAGAAAAAAAACAAAAAAAGGAATTCATGGTTTTTTGTTTTTGTTGTTCTTCTAAATGTAGGAACAGTAGAGACATTAAAAAAAAAATTTAAAAGCCCAGTTTAGGATTTGCCTTGTTAGTGCCATGGCAGGCCCAGTCTTAACAGTGACCTCCCATGGTCTTTGCCTTACAGAGTCACAATGTTACACAGTTTTCTTCCCTTGAGTATGGATAGGATCTCTGACTTGCTTCTGACTAAGAGAATATGTCACTCCCATGATTATGGTATATGTATAAGCCTCCATCTTGCTAGCAGACTGGCATCTAGAGACTTTTCCCATGCCAGCTTTGAAGAAGTAAGCAGACATGTTGGGAGGCCCACAGGGCAAGAAGCTGAGGATGACCTTTAGCCAAAAGCCAGTAAAAAGCCAAATTTCTTGGTCTTGCAAATGCAAGGAAATGAATTATGTCAACAACCTGAATGAGCCTGGAAGTAAACCCTTCCCCACAGTTCCATAAGAGAACTCTGTATTGGCCAAATCTTTCATAATAGTCTCAGCTAGGGCATGCTGCACTATTCAGATGATAACCGTATGTTGTTTTAAGCCACTAAATATGTGGTAATTTGTTATGCAGCAATGAAAACTAATGCAGTGGGCTCGAATTTTAGAAATATACCTTTAATCATGTAATAATTGATGAATTGTATTAATTTCTTATTAATTTCATGAAAATGATTATACAGTTCAATGGAAAATTTAAGATCTAACATGAAATTTAAAATATTTCTTTAAAAGATATGTATAAAGTCATATATCCTTATAACAGACTACCAAGTAGTTTTTGAAAAAACAAACAGAATGGTAACATTCAAATGAGATTTTGCTTAAAATGTAGTTACATTAGGATACTACCATGTACTTACATTAACATTGCTCAAAATATATTACTTTCCTCCTTTACAATATTGTAGAATTAGCCACACATGAAGATGAATCATAACACCAAATAGCCTCTATTATCTTTTCTGAAATAAAATTGTTGTTAACTAACTTTATCACTTACATTTTCTTGCAATGATTCCCTTATTTAGAAACCAAATCAAATCCAACTCAAGAGACACAGTCCGCATTACTAAGAATACTGAGGCTCTGAATGTAATTCTAAAAAGAGGAGTTTCTAAAAATGTTTTGAACATTACTAGAATAAGAACACAACTTCCTAGTTCCTCAAAAAGTAAAACATATGACCAAGCAATTCTACTCCTAAGTATATGCCCAAGATAAATGAAAACATATGTCAACATAGAAATTTGTACACGAATATTTTTAGCAGCATTATTCACAGCAGCCAAAGGCAGAAACAACCCCGTGTCCACCAAGAGAGAAATGGATAATCTGATAGACACATACAATGTAATACAATTCAGACACACAAAGAAATAAAGTACTGACACATACTACAATTTTGATAAACCCTGCAAAACACTGTGCTAAGTGAAAGAATTTAGACACAAAGGTCACGTATTATGTGATTCCTTTTATATGATATATCCAGAATAGGCAACTCCAGAGGGACAGAAAGCAGATCAGAAGTTACCAGGGAGTGAAGGAAGGGGACAAAGGGGACTGATTACTTAATGGGCACAAACGGTGTTTTCATGGGATGATGAAAAACTTTTAACACTAGAAAGACATGGTGGTTGCATAACATTGTGAGTACATTACACACCACTAAACTGTAATGATTAATTTTATGGTATGTGAATTTCACCTCAATTTAAAAAACACCAAAAGACCCATTTTCTCAAGGAGAATACTATTTGGCTTTATAGCTCTTAACTAGATATGTTAATTTCTTCAGTCTAACCGTAAGAAGTAAAGTAGTTCTCAAACTTTAACATATTATCTGAATCACCAGGAGTGCCTGTTAAGAATTTCTAATTCTGTAGATCATGGTGAGGCACAAGAACTTCTAAGAAGTTTTTGAGTGATGCATTAGATACTGGTTGTGGAACACTTGAGAACCAGGGGAGTAAAAGAAATGGCTGCAAGCGGCAAGCAAAGGTTTGAAGTGGAAGGCTGGTTTGTGCAGCTGAGTGGAAAGGTGGATGAAACAAGACTGGAGTTAGACTGAGTCTAATCTAGACTACAAAAGCTGTAACTTGTGTTGTGTTGTGCAGTTAGACTGAAGAGGGGAGCACCCGGTAAGAATTACATTTAGAAACTGTGTTGCCAAAAACCACACACACACACACACACACACACACACACACACACAAAAAGAAACTGTGACATCAGGGTAGAGAGAAGAAAAGTTCCAGAGAACCGAGAACCATTTCACTTGATTAAGAACCTCAAGAGTACGAATGCAGGGCTCAGTGCCTGTAGCTCAGTGAGGAGGGCGCCAACCACATACACCGAGGCTGGCGAGCTGGAGCCCAGGCCAGGCCTGCTAAACACTGACAACTCCAATCAAAGAATAACCGGGTGTTGTGGCAGGCACCTGTAGTCCCAGCTACTTGGGAGGTTGAGGCAAGAGAATCACTTAAGCCCTGGAGTATGAGGTTGCTGTGAGCTGTGATGTCATCGCACTCTACCGAGGGCTACCTAATGAGACTGTCTCAAAAAAAAAGTATGAGGGCGGCGCCTGTGGCTCAAAGGGGTAGGGCGCCAGTCCCATATGCCGAAGGTGGTGGGTTCAAACCCAGCCCTGGCCAAGAACAAAAAAAAAAGTATGAATGCAGACTTAGATTCAGGAATTGAGGGTTGAAGAGATAGTTCAGAGGTACTCACTAAATTTGCTCAACGAGTCTCATGTAAAACTCCTCAATTACGGGGCAGTGCCTGTGGTTCAAGGAATAGGGTTTGAATCAGCCCGGCCAAACTGCAACAAAAAATAGCCAAGCATTGTGGCAGGCACCTGTAGTCCCAGCTACTTGGGAGGATAAGGCAAGAGAATCGCCTAAGCCCAAGAGCTGGAGGTTGCTGTGAGCTGTAACGCCACAGTACTCTATTGAGGGCAACAAAGTGAGACTCTGTCTCTAAAAAAAAAAAAAAAAAATCAATTAGAACTTTAAGCATTATTCTTATTATTTCATGAGATTGGCTTTAAATCACTTCATACTATTTTAACTGGGAATATATGAGGTCAAATTTTTATTTTATCTTATTTTTTCGAGACAGAGTCTCATTATGTTGCCCTCAGTAGAGAGGGCCTAAGCCTAAGAGTTTGAGGTTGCTGTGAGCTAGGATGCCACAGTACTCAACCCAGTGTGACAGAGTGATACCCTGAATCTCAAGAAAAAAACAAAAACTGAGGCACTGCAATGGGGTATCAATAATGACTCTGAATTATGCCATTAGCAGGTCTAAACATGCAGGCTATTATAACTGTTTAAAATTTTCTTTAAGTTTAAAGGAAAGACAACCTACTATCAATGATATCACCTCTATCTAACTAATCAACACCTAACAGACTGTACCAATCAATAAATACTACCAGACTGCCCAAAAGGTTCTATGGGCTTCTTCCCTCTGGTAAGGAGCCGCCTCAAAGTAATTTTAACTTATTTTTACTTTCTATCACTGCCATTAAATGTTCGCTAAACCTTTCAAGAGCCATTTTCTAAATGGCTCAGGTCAGAAGGGAGACCAAGCAAGATTGTGAGGCATCATCCACATCCATCATCAGTATTAAAATTCATGACTTACCAGCATTGGGAATGATACCTTCCTCCGTGAAAGGAAAACAGTGTATTTTATATGCATATGAATAATTCAGCTTCTACCACGTTGCAAGTTACTTACTTCTTTGAGAGCAGCTGGGATTTTCTTCTGTTTCCTCCCTGATGGAATACTATGTAAGACTGAAGATAAGGCACTTGAAGGAGACTTGTGACTTCCAGGAGATCCAACCTTAGGGGAGTGCTGGTGATCTGAAACAAACCAGGTACACTTATGTAGCCAATGATGAGCACTCTACAATTCAATTTAATTCAAATCAACAAACGTTGCTGCACAAAATATCCATGGAAATACATTCAAGAAACTGACGGCACTGACGGCTCCCAGGAAATGAAGATGGCTGGCTGAGAGGTGAGTGGAAGGAAGTATGATTTTTAAAAATGATTTTTTAAAATGATTTAAAAAATTTTTAAATGATTTTTAAAAATGATTTTATACTTTTGGAATCTTAAACTATGTGAAAGGATTACTCTTTGTGCCTTTAGAATTCTGAAACGTGAATATACTACCAACTTTTAAGTTTTAAAAAATAAATGAAAAGAAAAAAAAACAGCAAACCTTCCCTACTGACTTAAAAAAAAAAAACCCCAACAAACCCTAGTATGGTTCAGTGTCTAGCTAATAATCACAGTGTTATAATGAACAGAGGACTAGAAAAGGAGCTAAAGGACACAGATAAGGACGAAATTAATCCTAACTGCAGAGGTTTCGGGGAAAGTGGGGGAAAAGTAAGATGTTTAAGTTGACCACTAAGGCAGAAAAGTAAGACTTTTCCAGATTAATAAAAAGAGGAGAAAGAACAGTATACACACAAAGAGGTTGACATGAGCAACGGCAGGGAGATACGAAATTAGATCATCTCTATGGAGAATAACGAGGCTGGAAAAAATGAGACTGGTTCTAAGGAACTTGGTCTGTTGTTCATGCTTTTTAGACTGGGGAGCGATATAACAGATTGAATATAGAAATAGAAACCCATCAGTCGTCAGGATTTACAAGTAGGAAAACCTGTTAGGAAATTATTAATCGTCAGGACAAAGGCCTTATTAGGGCTGAGATGGAAAAGATTTACTAACCAAATGGCTGTAGGGTGATGAGGGAGGAGGATTCAAAGATAAATTTTGAATGTTTGCAGCTTATATGTACATATGTACGGTATACCCAGGAACAAAGAAGGAACATAAATAGAAGGATGGGACATCTTGGAAAATGTATACAAACAATAATAAACCATTAATCTATAAATATACATGTATATGAATTCCAAAATAGCATGTCATTTAGTTTTATTCCCTTAGATATTCTTCTTTGCTAATGAAAAGCTGTCCTTCTTGGCAATGAAGGCCAAATTTTTTTTTTTTTTGAGACAGAGTCTTAAGCTGTCACCTTGGGTAGAGCACCATGGCATTACAGCTCACAGCAACCTCCAACTCCTGGGCTCAAGCGATACTCCTGTCTTTGCCTCAAAGTAGCTGGGATTACAGGTGCCTGCCACAACGTCCAGCTATTTTTTGGTTGCAGCCGTCATTGTTGTTTGGCGGGCCCAGGCTGGATTTGAACCCTCCAGCTCAGGTGTATGTGGCTGGCGCCTTAGCCACGTGAGCCACATTTGATAATTTAGATTGCAGGTTTCAAGAACTTAACCAAAAATCCCTTCCCAATATATAGAAGTGAGATACATTCACTTTTAACTGTAGGATACTCGCAATGAGTAGGCAGATGTTAAGGATTGTTTTATATTTGGTCAAAAAGCTGCACGTTCAGGCTCAGGGCCCACAGTTCAATGGTTAGGGTGAGGGCCACATATACCCAGGCAGACAGGTTTGAACCCGGCCCCGGCCTCCTAAACAACAATGACAACTTCAACCACAACAACAACATAGCTGGAGCTCGGCACCTGTAGCTCAATGAGTAGGACGCCGGCCACATGTACAGAAGCTGGTGGGTTCGAGCCCAGCCTAGGCTGGCTAAACAACAATGATAACTGCATGGGAGGCTGAGGCGGGTCCATTGCTTGAGCTCCTGAGTTTGAGACTAGCCTGAGCAAAAGCGAGACTCTGTCTCTACTAGAAATAGAAAAAAAAATTGAGGCAAGAGTATTGCTTGAGCCCAAGAGTTGGAGGTTGCTGTGAGCTATGATGCCACGTCAACTCTACCCAGAGTGAGAGTCTACTCTGTCTCAAAAAAAAAAAAAAAAAAAACAAATTAACGAAGTAATTCACTTTGGGGATTTTTCATTTAATATTTTTGGAGTACGGTTGACAGCAGTTAACTGAAACTGCAGAAAGCCAAACTAGGGAACCTACTGTGTTTGAATTTGGCTTTTTGGTTTAATGTATGCCAGTATGTTCCAATTTTAAGGGAAAGTTACACAATATTATACAGAATGAGTCAAATACCAGGTACACATTGTGTACACATTGTGTGTCTGTTATAAAGCACCTTCACACCTAATCTAAATAAAATCAGAATACTATATAATACTACTGTATTTAAACCTGCAGGAATTTTCGTCCTTTTTCCAGATTTTCTCTAACATATTTCAAGATTTTCATCTTGTGACTAAAGTAATATTTTTGTCTACTGTTATTAAGGTACCCAAAC
>CAUYPK010144935.1:0-30564 GCA_963574355.1 Loris lydekkerianus
TCTTCTTACCTTTGTCCTCCCCAGCACCACTCTTATAATGTGGCACAGCCAATCACAGCACAGCACACGTGCACAGGGCATGCACAATTCCTATACAAAGCAGTGGGGCACGCTAAGGCCACTAGCGCAGCATGCGGCCTCCGGGCCAATTAGGGTTACTTCCTTAAACTTGTTTATCATTAAAGCCGCAGGGGATGTACTTCCTCTCAGCGCGATGTTGTTACTCAGGGGCGTGCCGGGCCCGGGCACGGCCCCTGACACAGGACCATTTTCCCCATGTTCCCTGCTGCCTCAGACAAGGAAGCCAGGGCCTGGAGGCAGATCTAGGAAAGGAGAATCTGGAAGGATCCTCAGGCATCAATATTTAACCTTTTTTAGTAGAAACTGGAAACGGAGGAAGACAGAAACTGCATGGGGGTCCTTCAGATTTTGTAGAGGAGGAAAAATACGTCTCTTACTCAAGCTCACTGGCTCAGCCTCCTGTAACAAAAGAAAGAGTAACAAGAAAAAAACTAACAGAAGTTTATTCACCTCTTTGCCTCATGTGTACATGGGAGATATGCAGGGAATAATGAGTAAATCTCCAACAGGTGGGTTAGAATTCAGGCTGAAATAGCCTCTTTAGCTGAAATAAAGGAAGAAGAATACAAAGGTACAGGGGAGGTCAGTGGTGGGGAGGTGACCAGAAAAAAAGCACCCTAAACAGGGTAAGATTTCCTACCTAGATTAAGATCAGTGCCTGCTCATTGATAAGACTAGTGATTTAGAGTCATCCCTGGGTACAGAGAAGGGGGACTCCCCTGCAGTGGAGATTTCCTTTATAAATGTAAATTTCTCTTACAAAAGGGAAACTTCCACTCTGTTTTCTGAGCTGCTCTTGTATCTGTAGTTTCTCAAAATAATCAGCTCAAAATAATCTTTATGCCAAAGAGGCATATTTTGGGGTGGCATATTCTGGTCTCCAACAGTCATATTTTGGGCTCTGACAATTCCCAGAGAAAATGAGTGTCAGAGCTGAGACCAGAAGCCAAGATGAGAAGGGGTAGAGCCAAAGATGTGACAACATTGCTGCCATTCTGGGGCCAGAATCTGACATCGTATCAGCTTCTGCTTTCACCTTGGCGCAAACCAGGGTGTTGCAGGAAACCCAGCCTGTGTGACTCGCTTCCCCTGTTTCTCCCTCTCTCTCTGTCACTACAGGTGGTGGCGGTTTGCCTACTGTCTGGATGTAGCAAGAGGGCCAGGATGAGGTCTAGAGAGCTGAGGCTACTGATCCTTAGATTTGGGGAAAGGGGGGACCCAGGAGGTGGATGAGGGGACTAGGTTGGTTTAGGCATTAGCCAGCTCTGGTGGGCTTTTGGGGACCAGGAGCCAGGACTACTGGTGTTTTTGTCCCTCCCCTCTCCTGATCTTCTGGGGCAGAGCGCCTTTGGTTTTCCACAAGAGAAATATTTTCATCTCCCCAAACCTGGGCAGAAGGCTGGGTGGGGACATTTCCAGTGAGCACCAGGACCACAGAGCTTGGGAAGGAACATTGCTTTTTCATTGAAAAGCACCGAAAAGCCATTCCCGGCTGGGTGCAGTGGCTCATCCCTGGGTGCAGTGGCTCATCCCTGGGTGCAGTGGCTCATCCCTGCTTCAACCCTAGCACTCTGGAAGGCTGAGGCAGGAGGATCCCTTGCACTCAGGATTCTGAGACCAGCCTGAGCAAAAGTGAGATCCTGTCTCTACTAAAAAGTAGAAAAATGAGCTGGGTGTTGTGGTGGGTGTCTGTAGTCCCAGCTACTAGGGAGGTTGAGGCATGAGGATCCCTTGAGTGCAGGAGTTTGACGTTGCTGTGCTCTAGCCAAGGTGACAGAGTGACACCGTTTTTTAAGAAAAGCCATTTCCAAGGGTTGGGGCTGCATCCTCTGAGCCCTTGAGTCCCTCCTCTTTGGCCTGAATGGAGAAATAGTGAGTCTGGGGACAACTAGCTGGATGTTGGAGGGAGATTGCAACTCAGGAGCGCAGCAAGTCTGGCCCAAAGGCAGTGTTGGAGCCCCTTCTCGGTTCTGAAACGCACTAACTCAGTCACACACAGACTGCTCAGCTTCTGGCCCCAGCCCCCTGCCGAGTCATTGGGGAAGATAATTAAAGGGGGGGGGGCTCTAGACTCCCCCCTTCTTCCTGCCCATTATCTCCCACAAATCCCTCTGCAGCCTGCAGCCCACAGGCAGTTGGAGGCAGTTTCTCTATGCAGAGCACAGGAGCAGGCTCTTAGGATGACAGGGGGCGGGGGACTGTGAGGCAGCCATTTGCTCTCCTTGTGGAAGAGGCGGATAAACATGCCGCTAACGGCTCCTGGAAGCTATCCCAGCAGGAGTCCAGGAGAAGATGAATCGTGGTGAATGACACCAGACAAGGCAGATTGGATGTTTAATTTGGGTATCCGTAGAACACCCCCACACCCACCTCCTCGCACCCACTTAGCATCCTGTGGGAGAGAAAGCCCTGCTGCTCACAAATTGCCTTGTCAGGCTCAGAGAAAAAGCCCAACGGCCTGATTTCTAGGTGGATCCCTCCAAGTGCGCAGAACGGGACCACACGACTGCTTAATGTTCCTTCTTACAAAGACAAGGCATTGTGCCAGAGCCAGTGATTTGGGGAAGGACTGCCCGTGGACGAGGAGCGTTTAGTGTGGGTTGACACTTGTGTCGGGGCTGTCAGGACAGAGGGTGGACAGGCGACCCTTGATTGGGTCTGGCAGCTGTGGGGGGCCTGCCGGGCTGGGAGGAGGACAAGATGTGCAGAGGCAGAGCACAGCCCCCATCAGGCAGGCTGCTCGGAGCTCAGTGCCAAAACCCAGCAGATCACAACCTGTCAGTCTCGCTTTCCCGTCAGCCTCACCTGCCTCCAGATCTTTCCAAACAAGGAAAGGAATCGCAAACACGGCAATCACCTTTTCCATGGCGGCAGACAGCTGCCAAGGAACAGCAGGCTCCAGAGATGAGGGAGAGGGAGAAGTGACCAGGCTGTGGCAGCCCCCATGCCCACCTAGAACTCATCTGGAGGTCCACGTCCCAGGGATTATGGGGGAAGGGCACCCTCAGCCCAGCCAGGGCTCAATTCCCAGAACCAGCACTTGAGAAGCCGCCTGTTCAGCTGGCAGTTATAGAAGGAGACCTTGGGGGTGAGGGAGGGAACAACACTGACTCTTCTTACCACCTGTCTGACCAGGGCACCTCCCCTTGATCTTGGCTTCTTCAAATGCAGCACACAGGGTCTAGGGTCTCTTCTATCTAGCCCTGTCATTCTGCAGTGCCAGAGGTCCCTTAGGAGGAGCTGGGGGTGGCATCTAGTCCCTGAGGCGTGAAAGGGTCCAGAAACCACACTTTCCAGGCAGGCTACAGAGTAGCTCTTCTCCTCCATTCATAGCCCTAATTCAGTGGAGAGTCCAAGCTATTTGAGATGAAGAGGTGTTGGAGATTTGAGCCCTGAATAGGCCTGAGTGATGTGGACCTCAGTGCCCCTTAGAGGCTGGGGTGAAGAAACCCCACTGGAAGGTTGGTACCGGAGAATCTGGGAACTGACCCCTTCCTTCCCATCAGCCTGGCTGGGTTTTCCTGTGTATGTCAAGTATGGTCTGATGGGCACACCAGCTTCCCCAGAACTGCCTTCCTCTTATTCTGAGAGCTAAGGATGCACTGGTTCCTCTTAGTATTTTTCCCTTGTCCCTCTAAGTTCTTGAAAATATGCATACAAACAGAAGGGAGAATGCTCTCAACATGGATGTGGATAATTTGCCTCCAATGACGCTATAGTGTGGGTAATTTACCCGTACAAATCAAGAGGTGGATGCCTTTTCCATCTGGTCCCACTCAGATGTCTTCTCAAATCAGATAATACCTACTCCAGGTCTCAGCCCAGGTAACACTTATCACTCCCACCTTCCCAAGCCTCCCATGAGTAGTGGATGAATTTCTCCAATGCCACACAAGGAACAGGCCATCAAAGTGGTCCTAGCAGAAAAAAGTTGAAGGAAGCAGGGAGGAGCCCACTAAAAAATACTCCGATGGCTTAAAAATGATGTCAGTGGGAAAAATATCACGGTCAAATGGATGTGAGGGTAGCAGAGGACATTACCAGTCATCCTGACGTGTCACAGGAAGAGGTTGGGATCTGGGGGTTGAGGCAGCCTTCTCCACGGCTGCCATATGTGGGGAGACTCAGCCTTCCTTCCACACTCTTTCCTATGCCACACCCTTTCTCTGCTCTCCAGACTGGGGTGTGACATCCTCATGTTCTCTGTTTCCTCACCCAGTTTTTTGCAAAACTAAGTCACTTATACCTGCATTAGAAGATAAGTTCCTGGGTGACACCTTATGTAAATTCCTGGGTCATCTTTTCTGAAGGTATTTGCTATGGTTTGAATGTATCCCCCCCCGAAAATAAGTATTGGAGGCTTAATTGCCACTGTAACAGCATTAAGAGGTTTTGAGGGGTGATGAGACCACAGGAGTCTGCCATCATAAATGGATCTATGCAATTATCTTATGAGTGGGTTTCTTATGAAAGGAATTTGGCCCCCTTCTCTCCCCACCCCACGTGATGCCTTCTGCCACATACGATGCAGCAAGAAAGCCTTCACTGGATGACTCCCTTGGATCTTAGATTTCTTGACTTCCATAACTGCGAGCCAATACATTCTGTTCATTATAAATTACCTAGTCTCTAGTATTCTGTTACAGTAGCACAAAACGAAGTAAAACAGTATTTGTATTTAAGTAATCTAAGACCTTTTGTATTTAACTTTGGGCTTTATTGTCTGGTAACATGAGATCAAAATTGATTGCACTTGGGATCTCAAAGCCCCTGAAAGTAGCAACGAGTAGGAAGCACTCACTCTGCCATCAGATGAGTGCCCCTGCTGAGGCTCTGGTAGAGGGACAGCCCCCAGACAAGGTAGGTGGCCCTAGTGGTTTTTCCCCAGGATGCTTCAGGATGGTGGACTAGACATGAGGGCTAAGATTAGGGAATCGGGCCCAGAGGTTCCACAGGGCAGCTATCTCAGTTCCTCCAAGTCCCCTTTTGGTCTTTTTCTCCCTCTTCTGAAATAGCCTAGACGTGACCTCTGTTGGTTGGGGAATTTTGGAGAACAAATTGCAGGGGTAGAGCCTTGGAAAGAGCTAGAAGGAAGGAGAAAGGATATTGATGCAGCCAATAGTAGTATCTTCTCCAGCAAGTCTCCAGTGCTATCCTTCCCCCGTGGGCTGCTGGTTGATGGGTACACATGCTTTTTTAGCATCTGTCTCTGCCATTCTCACCCTTAAACTGGACAGGGCTGGCAGAGGCACATAACTGGATCTGTGGGTTGAAGCAGGTGAGGGAGGAGCTATAATTTGGGAGGCTGGAGGGTGCTAGGGACAGAGGATGCTGTGCTCTCTCAGAGCTGCCCACTCACTGCAGTCCCCCTCTGTCCTCAGGTCAATCACACAGTGGTGGAAAAGAAAGCTCAAGAGACCAGTATTCAGGAGGCCCAAGAACTTTCATTTGCTAGCTGTCACTAGCCCAAGAATAACAAGCTCTTGAATAACAAGCCCAAGAACTTTCATTTGCTAGCTGTTCAGTCTGTTTTTCCATCTGTAAGATATGGATGATGGTAAGATAAACACAAGGTTGTGAGGATTAAATGAGCTTTGGTATGGAGAAGGGCTGGGTGGTCTGTAGAGGGATGCACACATGTAAGTTATTGTTGCTGTTCCTACCCCTGTCCAGCAGGAAGCAGGGCGCCTGGCCAGACCATTCTACCTCCGAGTGTAAATCACTTATCCAGCCACCTCCCACCCATACAGTACATGTTCCACGATAAAGACAAAACAGCCGCAGAAACAGCCAACACAAACTAGGGGTGCGATGTTTTTCCATCTGGATTCCTCCCAATCCAAGAGGAAATTTTGACCTGGGCTTCTAGAACCCATGGCAGATAAAGACCCTCTGAGTGCTTGTGAAATTGTTCATGGGAGGCTACAGAAGGGAAGGAGGGTGGAGAAGGGGCAAATTTTCAAAGGACAAATTAGTACACTCCAAGCCAACCCATGGCAACCAATATCACTAAGTACCCGCTAGGGTCCATACCTGAGCTGGACTTTTACAGGACCCAAGACAATGATGAAAGGTTTTATAGTCCTGTTGAAATAAGGTAGATCTTCCTCCAAGCAGGGAGATAATAGGCAACATAGACTACAATATCCACAAGTAGGAAGGAAATAAGCTATTCCTTTCAGAGTCCTGTGCTCATCGAATCAAATGACAGTTCTGAGGGAAAATAGAGTCCTTCTGGCTGGACAGAATGTACGTGCAGTGGGAAGGAGGGATATTGGGGTGCCAGGCATCACAGTAGGCTCTCCTCCTACCTCCCAGCACCAGTCCTCTGACACAAGCTGGGTTTCCTACAACTCAATTCAATTCTTTCACCAACTACCTGGAATTAGCACGAATCTCACAGGTTAAGTACTACAAGATTGTTTCATGTTAGATGTCAGCTCCAAGTCCTGGGTGTCCCCAAGTCACCCACATTTATGCCTGGCCAGCTATAAATTCAAGACTTCCTATGCACCCCCTTTAGGTTTGATAATTCACTAGAGTGACTCATAGAACTCTCTGGCAGCACTATATTTACAATTATCATTTTATTGGAAAGCATACAAATGAACAGCCAGATGAAGATGTGCATAGAGCAGTGTCTGGAAGGGTCCCAAGAACAAGATCCTCTGTTTCCAAGGAGTCAAGGTGGTGTGCTGACTTTTTGGTATATCAACATCAATATGTTTACCAACCAGGGAGCAAGTGTTGTTGTTCAGAGTTTTTACTGAGGTCTCATTATGTAGGAATGATTGATTAAATCATTGACCATGTGATTGAACTGAATCTCTAGCCCTTCTGCTTTTTCTGGAGGTGAGAGGGAGTAGGGAGGGGCTGAAAATTCTAAGCTTGTAATCCTTTCCTTGATTTTCTTGAGAACCATTCCAGCCCCTATGCTGAAATTGTCTAGGGGACACCTCATTAGCATAAACTCAGGTATGGTTGAAAGGGGCTCATTTTGAATAACAAAGCACTCCTGTCAATTCAGGACATTTCAAGGTGTTTGAAGCTATGTGATAGAAACCTAGGATAAAGATCAAATATATTCTTTTTACCCTATCATGCCTTCCTACCCAGAGTCCAGACCATGGTCATGATGGGGAGTTAAAGGGAAGAGAATGGGGGGGGTGTCTTGAGGGGTTTGTGACTATATCACAAGAGCTGCAGCTGGAAGAACAAAGTGTGGGTGGTTGAAGAGAAGTATAATGAAGACAGGACCACAGATAATCTTTAGTTAACTGGAAGTATGTCGTACAGCACAGAGGGAGGATCTGCCAGGAGGAATTTAGACCACTGAGTGAAAGTAATGACCAGGTTTCAGTGGGAGCTGTCCAGCAACGAGGTGGGCTGTCTAGGGAACTATGAGTTCCTAGGAGATATTTTAACAGAGGTGAATGCAAGTTCCATGTGAGCAGTGACTCAGTTGGGTTTGATCCCTGCTATATTCCTGGGGCCTGGATATTGCCTGGCAATAAGGAGGTTCATAATATTTAGCAAATATTATATTTATTTGTTGAAGGTTCATTTGTCAAGGCTAAAGAAGAGAAGTTAGATGAAATAGTATGAAGTCACAGGTCCAGATCATAAGTCTTTAGAAGCTCCTATCTCATCCAGCCACTGTGCTTTTGAGGAGAAAAAGAAAATCTCTTCTTAAGAAGCTCAGTTAACAGGAAGACAGACATTTATGTCTAGAAAGAAGTTCAATAACAAAAATCAGTTCCAGTGAAAGATGGCAAGTTGAGCCATCCATTAGTTTATACCCTCCCCAAAGCCCATGAAAATTATGGTAAAGGGATTTTTATTAAAGGGCCTGAGCACATCAGTTCAAAGATGAAATGCAGGAGGAAACCTCTAGGTAAAGATGGTGAATTGAATGCACACAATTTTTATTTTCTTGAAAACCGTACAGTGTCTGTAAAGGAATTTCTTTTTTTAAGTTAGAAATCCACAAAGATGGAGACAATGGGAGAGGAGAAAACAGCATGAGTTTGGGAACTGGAGAGTGGTGAAGGAGTGGACTTAGCAGACGGGGAGAAGCTGAAGCCTGAACCCAAAGAGAAGAAAGCTGAAAATCCCTCCAGGGTCTCAGGCATTGGTGATACTATGTATTGCTAGAAGTAGGGGAGGAAGGGAGATAAAATAAGGAGATCCGGCTGAAAATCAAGACATTTGATCACTGGGTCACCTCTTCAAATCTCTGTAGATGGATGTCTTCGTTTATTTCCGTTGCTATAACAGAATACCTGAGACTGGGTCATTTATGAAGAGAAGTTTATTCTTGTAGTCATGGAGGCTGAGAAGGCCATGAACGTGGTGCCAGGATTTGGTGAAGGCCTCCCTGCTGTTAACACGGCAGGAGGCACCACATGGCCAATTGATGCAGGGTTCCCCTGCTCAGGGCTAGACAGGGATCCCCCACTTTTTTAGGCCTGAGCAGGTTCAGGTCTAGAAACCCATCTCTAGTCACAAACAGGCTGTTTACCAGCCACATTCTCTGTACCCAAAACGAGGTCATGAAAAAAGCAGCCTGAGCAGTATCTTACCTGTGCTGTTCCTCCTGGCGCAGGGAACACACACTCTACTGCTTTGCCTGGGGCAAGGACTGCAAGGACCACATTCTCTGCTTGCAGGCCCCTGGCCAATTGTCACATATTCCAGATATACATTCTATCTCCCCAACACCTCCTGGGCCCACAGGATAGAAAAAGCAGTATGTAATCCCCTAAAGGCCCAGGCAGGCTTCCCACTTGGGTTCCCCCCTTCGGTGCAGAAGGTTCTGTTCCCCCTCTTTTTGCTTATCAATCTTTCTATCCATCAACTCTATCATTTCGCTTACTCATGTGGTCCATGGATTCATTCTTGAACCTTGAGACCAAGAACTTGGCAGAGAGAGAAACTCCAGCTATAGTGAGAGAGCATGCCAGCTCAAATCTCACTTCTTATCAAGCCACCAGCCCCACCCCATCCTGGGGTCCCCAACATTGACTTTATCTAATCCTAATTACCTTCCAAAGGCTTCACCTTTAGTTGACATATGAACTTGGTGATTAAGTTTCCTGCAAATGAAATTTAGGGTCACAAACCATAGCAGTAGATAAATGTCCTTTCTCCACACCAGGAGAAGGTGGAGGTTTGAGGATGAAGATATCATGTTGGAAAAGAGAAGAGAAATGAAACTATTGGGAGGAAAATCTTTTTCTCTACCAACTTAGGTCTGTGTCTTCGAGGCCCTGAAAATTAATGGACATTAGACAGATTCATAGGAAGAAGATAAACATGCAGGAGCATTCAGTGGTGAGGACCTCGCTGGATAGCCAGGGGTAAAAGTTTATATGCCAAGTTAACAAAAGGGAGATTTAAAGTATCAGAGGATGGAAGATTCTAGGAGGTGTCTTTACATACATTTTTTTGGAATGTCTGGGTGCCCAAGATCATTTGGCTTTCTTGGAGGCTGGGATAGGGTAGGAGTGTGGCTGCTGACCCATATAAATATATGCTTTATTCAGATAAGTAAATTTCAAATAATATTTCTTTCTCCATCTGATTTTGACTTTTCTCATCTTCAAAATTGACTTATGTATATAGGATGCAGAAGCCGCCACATTTCTCTGCCCAGAATGCTGCTG
Organism: Loris lydekkerianus; assembly: GCA_963574355.1. NCBI lineage: Eukaryota > Metazoa > Chordata > Mammalia > Primates > Lorisidae > Loris > Loris lydekkerianus. Next base: position 9,747 of record CAUYPK010144935.1, read on the forward strand.
GGCTGGAGACTGGGAGGGTTTTGTCTGGGAATCTGGCCACCTCAAGAGGAAAGACATAAAGATACAGATATCAGAGGGCCCCCAACTATACATCCTATCTTCCCGCAGGGATCTCATAGTCCACAGGTCCATTCATCTACCAAGACCTTTCCAATCAACTGTTGGCCTCCAACTCTCAAATACAAGTTGACAATCAAGGATTACCCCTTCTGGCTCGGTGCCTGTGGCTCAAGCAGCTAAGGCACCAGCCACATACACCTGGGATGGTGGGTTCGAATCCAACCTGGGCCTGCAAACAACAATGACAGTTGCAGCCAAAAAATAGTGGGTGTTGTGGCGGGTGCCTGTAGTCCCAGCTGCTTGGGAGGCAGAAGCAGGGGAATCACTTGAGCCCAGGAGTAGGTTTCTGTGAGCTGTGATGCCACAGCACTCTACCCAGGGTGACAGCTTGAGGCTCTGTCTCAAAAAAAAAAAAAAAAAAGGATTACCCCTTCTATGAAGAAAGTCATTCTCATGAAAGATAGGGACCAAAACAGACAAAAACCATCTGCATATAAATAAGTGCTATGCAGGAGGAAGAAACTGTCAAAAGAATTATCAATGATCTCCTTGAAGACATAAACAAAGATAATTGCATGAAATAAGAACTAGATGCTATAATATAGAAAAGAACACCCCAAGAAAGAGTTCTTGGAAATTAAAAATATGATAGCAGAAATGAAAAAGAATCACCCCCTCCCCTAGTAGAATAAAGAAAACAAAGAGATGGAAAAAAAAACCCAAAAAACCCATAAGACAATGAGGAGCAGCCCAGGAGGTCTATTATTTGATTGAAAGAAAAAGCAAACAGAAGGAAGTTGTAAACTAACTCAAGAAAAGTCCCCCAAATGTGTTAAAAATTAAAAGTCTCCCATACTAAAAATGCCCTCTAAGTGCCTGACATAGTAGAAAAATAGCCCAGACCAACACACAACACTGTAAATTTCAGAGCTCTGGAAACCTAGAAGATGCTAGGATTCCAGACAAAGAGGAGGAAATCTTCATTGTACATAGTAGAAAGTCAATAGACAATGCCAAAAATGGAAGGGGGGAAAAAAAGGAGTAGCAATGTAAGCACATTTCAAAGGGATGTGGAGGTGAGTATCAAAAGAATCCACTAAAAGCATTGAAAGTAGTTGCCTCTAAGGGAGTGGCTGCCTTCCCTGGGGTGGGGAGGGGAGGTGGAAAGCTGGGAATTGCTATTGTGCTTTTTGTTTTGTTTTTAATATCAACCCCTGTAGAATTATGTAACTCTTTAAACCACGTGCATGCATAGTATGTACTATAAATGTAGAACTGAAAAAAAGTTGAGTATGTGCTTTTTGTTATGATAGTATTTATATGTTAGCAATTTTTTATAATAAAAAAAGTTTGAAATAAGAACCCCAGACCTACTAATTTCAGAGGGGAAAGGGATTTCTGTGGGCTGGAGCTGCCAGAGGAGGCTTTGCAAGTGGGGTGTCACTCTAGCTGAGTGTTGAGTGCAGACAGTCAAATGTGCAGGGGGAAGCAGGGGGCTTTGGGAGGAGGAAATGTCAGAGCAAAGGCCCAGGGAAGTGCTTGAGTAGGTGTGTTTAGTTTGTCCTTTGCTCTGATTGGATGAAATGCTCCCAAGTGGGTGAAGGGGATTGTGGGAGATACAAAAAGCTCAGCAAAGAGATCTGGACCTTCCCTGGAGAGCCAGAGCACCCAGATGAAAGGTGCAACTCAAGAAGGTGAACTTTGCTGACCATGAGGAGGATGGGGCCATGGGAGAACTATGGCTGAGTGGCTTTCCACACAACCAGTGGTGGGCTTGGGTAGTGGCAGTGAAGATGGAAGGAAGAGAAGATAAAAGAAAAGTTTTGAAGTTGAAGGACAAGAACGTGGTGGTGGCTGGAGGGGAGAGGTGAGGGAAGAGTCCAAGGTGGTAGAGACTTTGAGTGTGGGAGGAGGACAGAGCCATGGGAAGAAAAAGGAACAGGAGACTAGGATGTGTTTCAGAAGGATGTGGGGCAGAGGGCAGGGCCTGTAAATATAAAGGATTTATTGGGGGATTAGGAGAGTGGAGGAATGCTGATTTGGAGGAGAGGTCTCAGGTAATAGGACAAAACCCACCATGACATTGCAGCCTCAGAACACTTTCTCAGACCCAGCCTCATCCAGCTCAATGGGCAGAGAAAGGCAAGCATATGATCTCCATTTCAAAGGAAATGAAAAGGGGAAACTGAGCCTCCCAAGAAATGACTTACCCCATGGACACATGATCAGTTTTTGATCAAACTGCTCTGGTGGGTAATAGCAGAAGTGGGTAATAGCAGAAGGAGGTATGTAGAAGGATGAGAAGGTCCACGGCTGAGCACCCCCAGGCGGAGGGCAGGGCAGGCAGGGGAAGAGAAGTCAGATGAGGTGACAGGAGAAGGAAGCGGCTGGTACAGACGGGGAGGAAGCACGGGGTCCAAGATGACGTTAGCATCAAAAACAGCTGCAAATGAGATGTAGTGAGCACGAGCCCCACACCAGCTCTGGGCTCAGCTACTCATCTCATCCGGTCCCGATGACAACTCTCTGACATAGGTAGGGTGCAAATGAGGGAACTGAAAAGCAAGCACTTTCCAAAGTCAATCATCAGTAAGTGGTGGGGTCTGGATTTGAATTTAAGCATCTGACTCAGAGACCTGGAATCTCAACTCTGCCATGTTGTAGGGTTCAGGCCTGTCAGCCTAGGGGGGAAGGAGACAGTGACAGGCCTCTTTTTTTTTTTTTTTTTTTTTTAATTAAATATCTTTTTGATATTTTTTTTCTTTTTTTTTTTTATTGTTAACTCATAGCTGTGTACATTAGTGCAATCAAGGGGTACAATGTACTGGTTACATATACAATCTGAAGTATTCTCATCAAACTGTTCAATGTAGCCTTCATGGCATTTTCTTAGTTATTATATGTAGACATTTGTATTCTGCCTTTAGGGAGTGTGGTTGATTGAAAGCTGCTGCTGCCTCTCTGCTCCACCGTCTGGGCTACACCTTCCCAGGCCACTCTCAGCGGGGCGGGGCGCAACAGGGGTGATAGAGGTGGTTCATTTTCTCCTGATGCAAACTTTGGCTTGAGGGCTCCCCACTGGTCTGGCTGAAATACTTCTTAGGGCCCTGTTGCAGTCTGGGAGTTCTCCTACCCATTCTTCCTTCCTTCCTTCTCTCCTTTCTCAGGTAACAGATGTGCGCTGCAGTGAAGATTTTCCCCACCTTTTTCTTCTCCATTCCCTTTACCCTTCACAAGCATTTTTTCCCTAGTAAATCCCTGGTCAGTCTAATCTTTTTTTGGCTCCTGCTTCTTGGCTCCTCGAGACAAGGAATAATTACATATAGTGAAATGCACAGATCTTGTTTGCACTTCCATGAGTATGACAAATGCTTATGCCTGGGAATCTCATTCTATCAAGTACACTTGCTGACTTATTTATATCAATGGTCATTTTGAGTATAAGAATATACAGGTATAATCATATATCTATTGAATTATGTTTTACCACTATATAACATCTTTCTTTGTTATATATCTATTTGTCTGATGATAAAATTGCTTTATTCCTAAATATTATGCCATAAAAAGTAGATCTCTTTTCATAGATCATATTTCTCTGCTATATTTTTCTCCTGTATATTTTTAATCTTTTTGTATCATTTTGATTTCAGTGTCCCTTTCATAGATAATATCAGATCTCTCTGTCGTTATTGTTTTATATTAGTGAGTTTTTTTAATATACAGTCTTCCTTTTCATATATTCTATTCATCACGCTTTCTTTTTGTTTCTTTTATTCTCCCTTGCTACTCGCCTTCAGAAAAGGACAATTAAGCCAATGTGTGTTTTAGTAAGTTATGGACAACTACTAGAAAAATTAAATTAAATGTATCATCTCAAGCAAAGGACATTTAATCTATCTGGTTAGTTTTTGTTACCAATTGTCATGTATGTCTTGTGCTTGCTCATTTTGTTGTGATGCTTGCTGAGTTTTACAATAGTGAAATATACCAAGTTATTTACCCTTCCATTTTGGGTCACATCCTCTTGGTGTTTTTTTCTTTTTGCTAGAGTGCTTCCTCTAAGATTTTCAGAGAGGGTTTTTGTGTGGTGAACATTAATTACTAACACTAATTATTATTATTATTGTTAACTGGTACATTTAAAGAACAGTTTAGCTGAGCTTGGAATGTTAGGTCCCAAGTTTTTACTTTAATATTGAAAATATTCCTCTGTGGGCTCCTTGCAGATGTCACTGTTGAGAAATTTGATGTGGGCCTAATCCTTGTTCCTCTTTAGGCAACCTGCTTTGTATCTAGAAGTATTCAGATTTTCCTCTTTGTCTTTGATGTACTTAAATGATATAAAAATGTAGCTAGGTATGTTTTTTCTTAAGTTTCTTATATTGTGAAGAGTATTTATACTTTGAGGTTTTGAAATGCTTTCTAATTTGTGAAATTCTGTTTTTACATTCTTTAATTATTCCATTCTTGGTATTATTCTTCTTCTTCTGAGACTTCTATTATTTGAATGTTGATGATTCTACTTTTATTTGCGTGTCTCTCTCTCTCTTTTTTCTTTTTACTTTTTTTTGAGACAGAGTCGCACTATGTCGCCCTCAGTAGAAGTTCTGTGATGTCACAGCTCACAGCAATCTCAAACTCTTGGGCCTAAGTGATTCTCTTGTCTCAGCCTCCCAAGTAGCTGGGACTATAGGCGCCTGCCACTATGCCGAGCTATTTTTTTTTTTTGCAGTTGTTTAGTTGGCCCAGGCTGGGTTCGAACCCGCCACCCTTGGTGCATGTGGCTGGCTCTGTAACCACTGTGCTATGAGCGCCGAGCCTGCATGTCTCTTTTTTATATTTCAAATGTACAACCCACCCTCATGTTTTCTAGAACTAATTTTCCACTACTTGGATTTATTCTATGCCTATGCTGCTATTCAATCTACTATTCAATAATCAATCTATTTAATTTTTGTTTCAGTTATTTTTGTTACATACTCAGAAATTCTTCTTGGAGCTCTTGTATGCCTTTGGATTTCTAATATCCTTTCTTATCTGTTTAAGATGCTTATTTTTCTTTCTTGTTCTGTGTGGTCTGCTTAATTTATTTTGTCTAAGTCAGATTTATTTTCATTTGTTGTTTTTCTCTTGTACCAGTGGCTTCCCCAAGAAGTCTGATGATTTTGTTCTTATGAGTTCATATTCAGAGCTGTCATGCTGCAATGTAGTGGCCTTACACCTTTTCTTCTAGAATAGGTCTTGCCCCAACAGGAGACATTTTTGGTTGTCACAACCCAGGGATAGGGAAAGAGGTAGGAGAGTTTGGTACTATGTTAGTGTGTAGAGGCCAGGTATTTGCCTAAAAATCCTACAATGTTCAGACAGCCTGCAACAACAAAAACTTACCTGGCTAAAATTTCAATAGTACCAAGCTTGAGAAATCTTGTCCTAAAGGTACTAGATGCCTATGCTGGTGAGAAGGGCTCAAGTACAAGCCCGAACTTCTGTCTTTCCTAGTAAGTTTTGCACTGGGAGTGCACAAAGAATGAGAACTCACCCCAGGGGTTATAGTATGGACTTTTACCCTGGTCCTGTTCTTTTTCAAAAATTGTAAGAAACAGTCCCTGTAAAGCAGGATGAGGTGAGGAAGGAATGCTAAGATACTGGTCAGTTTGCTAGTACCCATTGTTAACTGGTTCTTTATTACCCAGTGTGGCAAGGGTGTCCACTTTGTTACCTTGGCAACCCTGACAGTACAGTTGGCTACTGTTTATTCTCCCTGACTGTGGTGTTGGGGTGGGCAAAGGTCCACCGCGGATAATGTTAAAGAGCAAAGGGTACACCTGGAAATCTCTTTGAAACCCAGTCTCCCTGTCTCATTCATGGCATTCAGCTAAGTTGAGCTGTGGGCTTCCAATTCTCCTTCACATGGACAATGCCTATTGTTACTTTTCATGTGTTCATGTGAGTTTCACACAACTTATTTCTGAGGTAAGATTTGGAGGAAGGAATTGGTGAGGCTAAGCTAATCCATCATCCTGTCAGTAACTGGAACTCCCAAATTATTTCAGTTTTAAAACTGTATACATGTGTATCTTTGGTCAAACAAAGTTAATTAAAAAACAAAAGACCAATCAAGCCAAAGAAACTAAGGAAATGTGCAAAGGTTATCATTTGAGTGGTATCTGAGCATGAGTCTGCATTAATCAGAATGAGGCTCAACTTGCCTGAGACTCGAAATAACAGTTCTTATCAAGATAGAAGTTCATTTCTTCCATGCAAATGTGTGAAGAAGAGATACCTCAAGTTATCTCCTTTTGCATGACCTTCATTTCCAAGGTAACCTCAGAGCCCAACATGGTTGCTCCAGCTCTGGTCATCTTGTACATATTACAGCCAACAGAAGGAGAAAGGGAAAAAAGAAGAGGCAAAGAAAATAGGTCTTAGTCCATTTAGTGTTGCTATAAAGGAGGAACTGAGGCAGGGTAACTGATAAATTAAAGAGGTTTATTTGGCTCACGGTTCTGCAGTTCTATCAGCATGGTGCCAGCATCTGCTTCTAGTGAGGGCTGCAGGCTGCTTCCACTCACGGCAGAATTCAAGGGGGGCAGTATGTGCAGAGATTACATGACAGGACAGGAAGCAAGACAGAGAAGGAGGGAGGTGCCAGGCTCTTTGTAACAACCTCTCAGAGGAACTAACAGAGTGAGAACCCACTCATCACTGAGGGAGGGCATTAATCTATTCATAGGGGATCTGTTCCCATGACCCAAACATCTCCCATTAGGTCCTGCCTCCAAGACTAGGGATCATATTTCAAAATGAGGTTTGGAGGAAACAAATATCCAAACTACAGCAGCATGTGATAATTGAGTTTTAAGGAAGGTGTTTTCATTTTCTACTGTAGTGTAACAAACCACCCCAAAATTAATGGCTTAACAGAACAATAATTTATCATGTCATGATTCTATGAGTAGCGTGCTCTACATGGTGTTGGCAGCATTCTGAGACAGTGGATAGGTCTAAAATGACCTCAACCACATGCAAGCTGGCATTTGCTTTTGGCTAAGAGCTTAGCTGAAGTCACTGCCAGAAGCCTCAGGTCTCTTTCATGAGGGTTTTTCTTCACAGTTGTTTGTACTTCGTCACAGCATGGAAGCTGTCTTTCAAAAGAATTATTCCAAACATGAGTGTCAAGAGGATAGAAATGGAAGTTGCCAAACCTCATAGTTAAGGCCTGAGCTTGGAAGTCCCAGAATGTCCCTCTTACTGTATTCTATTGGTCAGGTCAAGGCATTCATGGGCCAGCACAGGGAAGGGGTGGACAGGCTACATTTCTTGATGTGAAGAGTGGTATCCACATACAGGGAGGAAGGGAAATTTGGGGGGCCATCTTTGGAGGCTAGCAGAACTCTCCTAGATGTTCTGATAGGACACCTCTGCTTTTCTTCCACCCAACAGAACTAAGTCATATGGCCATACCTAGCTACAAGGGAGAAAGGAAGATACTGTTTTTAAACTGAGACTCTAACGGGTGACACCTGTGGCTCAAAGGAGTAAAGCGCCGGCCCCATATGCTGGAGGTGGTGAGTTCAAACCCAGCCCCGGCAAAAAACAAAACAAAACAATAAACTGAGAATCTATGTGCCTAACTAAAAACTGAGGGTTCATCCTTTATAAAAAATGAGGAATCTCTAGCACAGGGTTGAAATGAATCAACAAAACATGAATGGTCTGATGTGGCTATCAGGAACCAGAATATAAACCCAAAAGATGTTAGCTGTGTGTAGTGGCACATATCTATTGTCCCAGCTACTTGGGAGGCTGAGGCAGGAGGATAACTTGAGCCCAGGAGTTTAAGGTTGCTGTGAGCTATGATGATGCCACTGCATTCTGGCCCAGGCAACAGAGCAAGATATGGTCTCAAAAACAAAACAAAACATCTATGTGGTAGAATAGACAAGGAGATTAGCAAAAAGAAAGGCAAGCCGGGTGGCACCTGTGGCTCAGTGAGTAGGGCACTGGCCCCATATACCAAGGGTGATGGGTTCAAACCCAGCCCCAGCCCAATTGCAACAACAACAACAACAACAACAACAAAATATCCAGGCATTGTGGCGGGCACCTGTATTCCTAGCTACTTGGGAGGCTGAGGCAAGAGAATCGCCTAAGCCCAAGAGCTGGAGGTTGTTGTGACTTGTGACGCTACCGTACTCTACCTAGGGCAACAAAGTGAGACTCTGTCTCTAAGAAAAAAAAAAAAAAAAAAGAATGGCAAGTCAAATGTGCAGACAAAATGGATCACTACAGAAATACAGCTTAGCAGATCAAATGATGATAGATAATCTTAGGAATTACATTTTATTCATCAGTTTATTGATTGTCATATACTTGTTTATTCCCCACTACAACCCAGGCACTGCGTTAAGTGCTAGGAAATGTAACAAGAATAAGACATTATCCCTATACTTGGGGACAGATGCAAGGTGAAGGCAAAAATAAAAGACAAGGCTGACATACCTCTTCTGCTATTCCAATTTAGGTGATCTTTAACTACTGTCATATACAGTAAAAGCCACATTTATTCAGAAGAGTGGTAAATATGCATGTGTACTCATATGCCATATGGTGAGATTTTGGTCAACAACAGACAGCATTCATAGTATATGACAGTGGTCCCATTAGATTATAATGAAGCTGAAAAACTCCTGTCACCTGGTGATATCAGGATGATCCTTACCCCACGTAGCCCTAGGCTAAAGTGTGTATGTCTTAGTTTTTTTTTATTTTTGGAGACAGAGTGTCATTTTTTGCCCTCAGTAGAGTGCTATGGTATTTTAGCTCACAGCAACCTCAAACTCTTGGGCTTAAGTGATCATTTTTAGTAGAGACGGGGGCTCAATCTTGTTCAGGGTGGTCTCAAACTCCTGAGCTCAAACAATCCACCCACCTTGGCCTCCCAAAGTGCTAGGATTAAAGGCGTGAGCCACTGTGTCTGGTCCTTAATTATAAAAAAAAAAAAAAATAGTTAAAAAAATTAAAATGTTAAAAATAAAAAGCTTATGGAATAAAGATATTAAAAAAGAAAGTATTTTTATACAGCTATATGATGTGTTTGTGTTTTAAGTTAAGTATTATTACATAAGTGTCAGAAACTTTTTAAAACCTTAAAAAGTTTATCAAGGAAAAAAGTTACAGTAAGACAAGGTTAATTTATTTTATTTTATTTTTTTGAGACAGAGTCTCACTATGTCGCCTTCGGTAGAGTGCCGTGGTGTCACAGCTCACAGGAACCTCAAACTCTTGGGCTTAAGTGATTCTCTTGCCTCAGCCTCCTAAGAAGCTGGAACTACAGGTGCCTTCCACAACACCTGGCTATACAGTTAATTTATTATTAAAGAAAAGAATAATATTTTTTATAAATTCACTGTAGTGTAAGTGTACAGTCTTTATAAAATCTATAGTACCGGACAGTTATGTTCTAGGCCTTCACATTCACTAATAGCTCACTCACTGACTCACTCTGTAATCTCCATTCATGTAAGAGCTCTACATGGGTATAACATTTTTTAATGTCTTCATACAGTATTTTTATCGTAGCCTTTCTATATCTCAATATGTTTAGATATACAAATATTTACCATAGTCCTGCAATTGCCTACAATATTCAGTACAGTTGCGGGGTATACAGGCGTGTAGCCTATGGCTATACCATATAGCCTAGGTATGTAGGGATAAGGCCATGGGCTGCCTATTGTCAGGGTCCTGGAATACATTAAGGGTAAGAAGCCTGCAGAATGTTACCATTTCAGAGCTTTCACTGGAGCAGGCCCTTAGTAGCTGGGTGATACTGAGATAATATTTACCTGACAGAGCTGCGGTGTGACTAAAATGAGATTATGAATGCACATCCTAGGTCATCCATAGTGATTGGCAGATACCAGTTACAGATTTTTACATATAACAGGGCTCTTAACTCAAAACTGATATTGCATTTCTTGAAAATATGGAGAACTTGGAATTAAAACACTTCCCCCTTCATGTCAAGTTAGAAGGGAATAAATGGGTGGGGGAAATAAGTCCAACCTAGCAGGGCTGGGAGGCAGAATGATTATGTAAAGGACTAGTCTATAGTAGGTGCTCAATAAGTTAACATTTCCTTCTGTAGCACGATTGGTCAAGTTGGTCAAATTTAAACAAATTTAAAACTGTGGAAAATGTGGGGGAAGATGTCACGTGCTCATATCATCCTATCCCCTATAAATTCAGGGGCTCTGTTATAGGGGGTGGTGGGGTCTGTTCTCTCTGCCTCTGTCTCACTACCCCCACCATGTCTCCCAACCACGATTGTCATTCCCTCAGGGGCCTGAGGAGACAGGTTAGGTAATCGCTTTAGTCTTGACACCAAGCAGGTGTTAATTAATGTGTCCTCCCAGGAGATTTGCCTGCAGAGTCTAAGTGGAAACTTCAGGCAGGCTGATGGGGGAGAGTTCTGGGAAAGGATACTGAAACCAGCACACCAGAGACCACACAAAGGCCAGTGGTGTTTCCTTGCTTTTTTTGCTTCCGTTAGCACACTGAGTGGGAGGGTGACTGGGAGCTCCACAGCAGTTCATTAAACAGCCACATCTGCTTCTCTGTCAGCCCCCTATGCCCTTGAGTCTCCATGGCCTTGTGAGATTTGCCGGGTGCCTCTCAGACCTCCTCTTCCTGGCCTTCTCCACATTGTCCCACCCTTTATCACTTTTCTACTTTGAAAATCCTCTTCTCTTGGTGTCTGGACACTGCTGTGCTTTCTGTTGCTGCTCAGACTTGGGCCCTTTTGAAGGCCTTATACTCTGTCACTCTGTGCCTGTCACATCCACACTAGTGTCCTCCAAGTTTCCTTACAGTCAGTCCTCTTCCCTTACTCTGGGGTGGGTATGTGTTTGACACTCAATCCCATGCCTCAATCACTGATGACTTCCAAATCTGCCTTGGCAGCCCTGCACATCTCCAGAAGGGCTGCTGACTCAGGTGTCACCCAGCTTGGTGTGTGCCAAATGGAACATGTTATCACCTCCCCCGCCACTGGTTTTCTGCCAGCTGCTTCATGTGTGGGTGGCTCACTACACACTTGGCAGTCCAAGCTGTAACTTCAGAACTCCCTTGACCCCTTTCTCTCGCTCACCTCCAAAGTCCTGTCAGTCCTGCATCATTATGTTCTCCACCGACGCTCCCCTCACCTCCAACCCCACCCCGACCATCCTTCCACTGGTTAACATCCTCCCCTGGGAAACCAAGCCCCACTGTGCAGAGCCATGGGCCAGCATCCCTCCTGTGTAACAGGAATCTTATCTTACTGTTGGTTTCTATAGTCAGCATTTAAAATGCTTTGCGTGAAAACCCCATAAAGTCCAAATTATCTTGGAAAGCAATTTAGACTGCTCACAGCATTGGGACAGTTGGCTATGTCTTTGGTTGAGCTGCTCATGGAACAGTACCTTAAATTTATCATCCATAAGGTATAAAAAGAAATTTTAAAAATCTAAAATCTTCCTAACTCTAGAGCAGGGATTTCAATGTGCTATGAGAGGATCTTATGTGTGCCATGAAAAATTTTAAAGATCATTAATTAATTTATTTTCAAAGTAAGTTCAAAGCACAGTGAGTATATTTTCTTTTTTTTGATCAAGGTAAGTGTGCTGTGGAAGTTTAACTATAGGTTTGAGTGTTCTGTGAGACAAAAAAGTTTGAAAAACACTGCTCTAGAGACTCACACCATAACAGACATGCTTGTCCCATGCGAGGTGTGAGGAAACAGAAGATTACATTTCACTCCAGTCTACCTAGACTGGACCATGGCAGGGTGGGGATGGGTGTGGACTTGTCTGCCTTGTTTAAATTCTACCCTTCCTTTGCTTTTTTAATGCTGAACATGTAATTACACTCACCAAAGTTACATACATGAATGGCAGCCTCCCCTCTGTTGCACTTCTGTCTTCTCTTCCAGTTCTGAGTACCCCACGGGTTGAGATGTCATTTAACTCATCACTGCAGTCCCAGGACCAAGCAGAGCACTTCCTACCTAGAAGAGACACAGAGCATGTTGGTTGAACAGGTAAATCATTAAACTTCTTGGACCTCTCCGGTGATGAGGAACTAGATGAAGAAATGATGCATTCTGTTATTTGAACAAATGAAGTGGACCAGTGGGTCTCTGCTGGCTTACTGGAATTAATGGTATGAAGCAGGGTTCCCACACAGGAGCAGGGCTAAAAGGCTCAGAGAGGTCCAGAACAACTGATCAGCAAATAATGGTATTTCTTTGAAGCCTCTCTTGTGGCTGGACCTAACTCATCGGAAGGCTCTGGCTGGGTTTCAACTGCTGGTTTGCTTGTGCCTCTCTTCCCTAATCCAGGTTTAACAAGTCGAGCCCCATTAAGAAAGGGAGGGCAGTTATTCTTTAAGTGAGCAAAGTGACTCTTCACAGAAGGACTGATTTTAATAACCCAGTGCAAGACCCCCTTTAAGGTACAGAATGATTCTGGCACATCAGTTAAGTGTTACACAAAACAGACGTGAGTATTCAAAATCAAAGGCATGTTTCATTCATGTGAAAAGGGATCACTAAGCTGCATGAAACTGGGGTGTGTAAAAGTCTCTAGGGCCTCAGTCCACAGCAGGAAAAGCTCAGAGCAGATTGAGCACAGGGGGAGGCAGCCTCAGCTGCCCATAACTCAGAGATAGAAGGCAGTGATCTTCCTGCACTGCCTCTGTTTCATGTGCGGGCTCCTGCCTCTGATCTTTTGGCAGTTGCCTAATTGCCAATGACTGTTTCTGTGGACACGAGGGTCTGCTGAATGTGTAAGGCCTGCGTTTTTCCAGGAGAGACTTTTTCCTTTACACATAAGCCAAAGATTCCTTCATAGGCAAATTCTTTCTTACGCAGGTCATTAGATTCTTACTTGGGGGACATTAATAGAGTTCAATGTACACAGCTGAATATGTACGTATAAAATCTGGTAACCAGTGGGGATGCTGGATGACAAGAACAACAATGCCATATGCATGTCTTGAATTTCTTTCACACATGCACTCCTAACTCAGTATTGGGTAAATAAGCTGTTTTCTGAGAGTGAAGAAGGCTTTACTTTCAGTCAGCCACACCCTTTGCCCCAACCTCTGCTGTAACTGAAGGCAAACATTTGGAAGTATTTGAATAAAGATTTAAACCCACTACTCCAAAAAAGGTCAAAGTCTAGCCTGATCAGTGTAGCAGGCTGCCCCATTTGGGAAACCAATCACATAGTTGGACTGAACTTCATTTTAAAAAAGAAGAGATACTATAATGGAGGGATGGTAAATAGGTTTCACAAGGAAGTTACTTCAGTTACACCAATATTAATTGGTGATATTTATTGAGCCCTTGCTATTTGGTTCACACAAATTGATTCAATTAGCCCAGTGAATAGGTACTATCATTACCTAATATTTACAAACAGGTTGTGGAATCAGGATTTGAGGGCAGGCAGTCTGATTACAGAGTCTTTGCTCTACACCAGCAGTTCTTAACCTGTGGGCCGCGACCCACAGGAACTGTATTAAAGGGCCGTGGCACTAGGAAGGTTGAGAACCACTGCTCCAGACCATCCCATGCTTCTGCCTCCCAGCTTATGGGTCATGGCTGTCTGAGGCCAAATTCAGGGTCAGGACCATAGGCGGCCCTGAGTAGGAAGCAGCCAAGGGGATAGACACAGAATGGAAGCACATGTACGTGTATCTGTCTCTGACTTTATTTAAATGAAAAGGTCCTACATCTGTACTATCAGAACTGCGCCTGTCTCATAATCTCTACAAATATTTACTCCTAGATTTTTGTAACATATGACACTGAATAAGGTAATTAGAATAACTCTCCCTTAAGGCAGAGCAGGTAATAAATCACTAACAGCCTCCTGTTTCATTTTCGGATCAACATTTCTGTATTTCAGGTCTTGAACTCCTTATTGATACTGAGATTCCCACTCTGGGGACTCAGTGCTATTGCCGTCATCTTAAAATGCAAGCAGTATGTTAGCTGGCTAAGGAGAGAGCTCTCCCTAGGACATGTGAGCCCATTTGCTCCCACAGGGCCATTCAAGAGAAAGGCAGCCTGTTCAGCTTTGGGATAGACTGGGAGATGACCCTCCAAGCTCTTCTCTGCCACATGGCAGGCAGGCAGGCAAGGGCAAAGCTGAGGGTTGATTAAAGATGAAAATCAGCATATGTCTTTAACAAAACCCAAAATAGGCTAGACATGGAACAAAATCAGGCTGTGGGCAAATGTGAATAAAAATGGAGATTAAAATCAATCTTATTTTTATGTCTGTAACATTACAATCAGATATATAAAAGTACAACTGGACAATAGGAAAGAAACTTATTTAACTTAAAGATAAACATGATTGACATCAGTTTTATCTGATGCCAATTACAACCGGTACCTTGAAAAAAAAACAAGAGTTTTGAGTTCATGTTAACTCATGTGTTCTTAGAGTTGCTCGATCATTCAGAAGCAGTTGATTATCAGCTTCCCGAGGATAAACATGTGTAATAATAATTTTGAAATTGTTCTCAATTACTTTATAATTTATACCACTTTCATACACATTGTCTAGTTCAGTGGTTCTAAACTGGGGGCGATTTTGCCCTGTAAGGATTCGGAGATGTCTGGAGACAGTTTTGGTTGTCACAACCAGTTGGGATATTACTGGCATGTAGTAGGCAGAAACCAGGGATACTGCTAAACATCCCACAATACATGGGACAGCCCCTCACAACGAAGAATTATCTAGCTCAAAATGTCAATAGTGCCTTGGTTGAGAACCTCTCAACCAAGTTTGATGTTTACATACATAAAGAGAGCAAAGCTAAATTTTATTGTTTAGTATGGGGCAGATACTGTTGTAGGTGAATTACCTCATTTACTTATTCACAGCAAACCCATGAGATGGGTTCTATCTTTACTCCTGCATAAGCCTGCATAGGGTGGGTAAGGCAGGGGGGAGCTTCTATGCTCTACTGAACAGATGAGACAGTTGAGATTCAGCTTATTAGTGGAAAGCTCTTGGCTCGAGTCTCCTTTGTTGATAACACCATTGCCAATGCATTTTCAGGACAGCAGTTCTAAGGTAAGTCACACTGGGGTTCCTTGATTCTTGCAGGATCAGCACCTGGAAAAGAGATGAAAAATCCCAGCACCAAACTACTCCTGTGGGACCCAAGGAAGCTGTGCAGCACCCAGACTTCAGTGCTTTGGTTTGGGAGAAGTGAGGCTGTTGCATCCCTTTGAGGCCCTGGGCAGGAGGCTGACATACCCAGCTGGGATAAGAGCAGGAAGTGTGGCTTCTGAGCAGTCATCCAGAGAGCACCTCTCATTGGAGTATCCTCATGGGAACAGGAGGCAGGGCCAGCAGGGAGTGAAAGGAAGCTGCAGAAGGAGAAAGTGAAACCTCAGGGTTGATGGAGTCACCAGTGAGCACAAGTGAGAAGCCATCTCCGAGGCTGGTAGAGAAGAGCTTTTCCTATATAAACTTTAAATAAAATGGCCTTTTGTGCCAATTTTCTCTGCACAGGGGCTCCACAAGAAGAGCAGGGTGGGGGAGGTTGGAAAGTGCTCCCAAGGGGGCCCAGAGCCCTGTGGGAAGTGGGAGCCAGTAACGATCCACTGCTCAAGGGGAGGCCATGCTTAGCCAGCAAGAAAGAAGAGTAGGGGCCTAGTTTCCAAAGGGGGTACTTTGGTTCCCCTCAAAAACCTGAAAACTGGCTCTAAGAGGCTGGGATCTAAAGTTCTTATAGCTTAACAATGGACCTCAAATTTTAGCTTGCACTGGAACCACCAGGAAGGCTTGTTATAGCACTGATGTTGAGTTTCTCCCACATTTTCTGAGTGGGTTTGGGAAGGGGCCAGATAATCTGCATTTCTAATGAGTTTCCAAGTCACGCAGATGTTGCTGGTTCACAGACCACATTTTGAGAACCACTGGCCTAAAAGCATCCCAACTTAGGCTATCCCACCCTCTCAAAGGTCTGTGATCATTACTTAACTATAAAAGGTATTATTCCATCTTTCTCATATACAGTGTTCCTAACAAGAGTCACTGTTTGAAGTACAGCAAATTCACCAAACCTCCACTCAAGTTATATTAAAAATGTGAATACAAACTTCAACCCAGCATCCTATATGAAAGATTTTGAACCCAACATGTTTTAATTCATTCACACCACTCCTTGCCTCCATTAATGTGGATGATTGGGAGTTAGCCAGACTTAAAATTTATCATGCGTGGCTTGAGAGCTATTACCTGCACTTGGAAAACACTTAATGCCTTTGACCTTGTGAGATGTTAGACTTGTGAGTAAAAATGTTGAGTTTCAGGTTGCTGTGAAATTTTTTGCCATGACATCCTGACTACAAATTTGATTTGCCAGAGCAAATTTCTTAATTGTTTCTGGAGCCCGTATCTAAAATCCAAATTAGTAGCTTGGTTCTGGTAATCTATATAATACATGTCTAGATTGTCACTACTCACCCCCCACCCTATTTAAAACTGCTTCTTTAAAGCTTGATATTAATTTCCCACTAACCTTGGCCCTGTGGGCTGACACAGTAAAAATCCAACTTTCGGTCAACAAATGAAATAAACTGTTTTCAAGACACATATGGAGTAAATATGGATGGTAAAGAGGTGCTACTTTTACAGTCCCTTTTCTGACCATCCATTTCACAACGGAATTATTTACAGAAACTGGCTTCTCTATTACTCAGTTGGCGAAGACGGATGGGCCCAGCCACTTGCCCTGATGTGTTCACTCTCATGTGACTCATTACTGCAAATAAAGGTGTTGGCCAAAACCTCTCTGAAGCAGCTAAAAACTATCCCATTATGTAGCACCCAATCAAGGACCTTCTTTTTGTTTCCAGTCCTTTGCTTGACTCTCACCACATGGAAGCATTTTGAGAACTGGTTCTGTGGGTTTCATGAAACTATTCCGAGACCCCTGCGCCAACAACAGGCCTCACTTTGATGTCAGCGGTGAATGGTTGTTCTAGGGCAGAGCGTTCTCTAATTCTACTTACTTCCTTCCTCCCCATCACCTTTTAGGAGGCTTTCCCAAATAGCTTTTTTGCAAAACCCTACAGTTTTTGCACTTGGCCTTAGTTTCCAAACTCTCTTCCAAAAGAAATTCAGGCTTTGCCTTTCCTAACTTTTGATGGATGAAGTTGTACAGAACAGGGCTAGTCCTGGCAGTGCCGTTAATAAGGTATATATTATTATCACCTAAAATAACAGTAAACAGTGAACTCTTGTTATGTGCCAGGGACTGTGGTAAGCCCCTTAGATGCATATCTTATGTAATCTTAAAATAGCCCCTAGGCATTAATACTATTATTATTCCTATTTTGAAAATGGGAAAACAAAAAGAAGAAAATATGCTGTAATTGGGATGACATATATTACAAGAAGGGACTGAAATAAGGTTTAGCTGTATTCCTAACCATTTAGTCACCTAGTAGGCTTTAAAAAACAACTTTTAAAAGAATAATGCACATTCAGAAAAGTGAAAAGTCCTAAGTGAATACAGCCTAATAAATTTTCACAAAATGGCCACACCCAGTGTAATCAACACTCAGGTCAACAAAATATTACCTGTATCCTAGAATCTCTCCCTTCACACCCTCTTAGCCATTAACCATACACTCTGCAAAGGGAACTATTATCATGATTTCTTGTGTCATAGACTAATTTTGCCCATTTTTGAACTTATAGAGAACCAATACAGTATGTATTCTTTTGGGCTTAACATTTTTTGGCCAATATAATATGTGTGACATTATCTATGATGCTGTATAGTAGCATCAATTCATTTTTCATTGCTGTATACTATTCCATTGTACATACTATGAACATGCCACAATTTATTCTATTGTTAATAAGCAAGGTTATTTACAATCTCAGGCCATTATAGAGAATGCTGCTAGAAACATTTTTGCACACACATACTGGTCACATAAGTGTACACATTTCTGTTGGGCATACAGCTAGGAATGGAACCACTGTGCGTGTTCAGCTCACACAGATACTGCTGACAGTTCAGTGCTGTTATAAACTGGCAAATGCCTCAAGGGATATAATGCACTGAATTGTTTCCCCCCAAATTTACATGTTGCAGCCCTAGTGTGATGGTATTTGGACACAGGGCCTTTAGGGATATAATTAAGGTTAAATGAGGTCACAGAGTAGGACTTTAATCTGATAGGACTGGTGTCCTTAAAAGGAGGCCCCTAAGCTACGTATGCACCAAGGAAAAGCCATGTGTGCACTTGGTGAGAAGGTAGTCACCAGCAGGCAGGCAGGGAGGCTCATGACACCAACCTTGTTGACACCTTCATCTTGGACTTTGAGCCTCCAGAACTAGGAGGCTCATTCCTGTCATTTAAGCCACAATCTGTGGTATTCCATTCTAACAGTGTGAGCAGAGTCAACGGGGAAAAGCGATAATGAAGTTGAGCTCCACCTCAATGTGCTTCCTTTCTATTTGGGATCTTGGCAGCTCCCTTAACATTTTTAAGCCCTTGGTCTGGGGACACCATGAGCTCACAGTTGTCTCTTCAGGCCTTTGATTCTGCCAAAGCTCAAGTCAGGGTCACAGCCTCATAATGGCTTTTAGCATGGCTTTTTGTGCCACTTCCAACCTGGCAAAAGCCTTGAGGGGAGAAAGGGATTCTAGGATGACCTGTAAAAAGTTACTTTGTCTTTACTGGAAAAGAAAATCTAATTTTTAGTCTTAAAAAACAAGTAATTTTAAATAATTTAAAAAATTAAACTAATAGGACTGACTTGTCAACTGTGGCTGCCCTTTTGTCCTTAAACACTTCACTGCCATTTAAAAAAAAAATTTCTCCAATACCTATTCAAAGGTATTATCTGCTCATTTCTGAAATATCAACCTGAAGAATTTTTCCCCTTGAGGATGTTTCAGTTTGGAACCCACACTTTCTACAACTTACAAACTTCGAGAACTTAGAATTTCCTGGATAGTTAAAAAGGTGACTTCCCTTACAATGATCAGAATGGCCTAGAATGGTTTTCCAAAAGAGGTATTTATCTATAAGACACACAACCACTTAGTGGCATTTGAATTAAAAAAAAAATTGTCATATTTGGTGACTGAAAAATATAATCATGGATAAAACCAAAACGTAGCTAAGTGAGAAAGCCTGGTTTCGAAGCCCCTGCTGTTTTCCTTGTTGGTGGTATAACACAAGGAGCTACCTAGTCCCTCAGTTTCTTGTACTGTGTAAAGATAATGATCACACTTGTGAAGTGTTTCCAGAGCTCCAGAGTGTGGTTCATCATTTTGTCCTGGGAACTCCCTCACCATTAATGAGGGAGTTAATTCTCAGCAGTGATGGTAGCTCCATCCTGTGACTAGATGGTGTGACGCAGCCTCCTCACCGGATCCCGTGCTCCATCAGGCAGAGACCATGTCTTACTCCCTTTTTATCCTCACACAGGGCCTTATCCTAAATGATGGAGTCCTTGTGCCAGTGCTCAGCAAGCACGCTGCCTGTATCTTCCCAGACTGGCCCCTGGCATGTTCACCGAAACAGTGAGCCACATGTTGCAAGCAACTTCATCTCCGATGCAGCTGGTAAGGGGAATTGCCACATAATGTGGGGTAGTCAAGATACCCTAGAAACTCCTTAAAGAAAGAACAGCATAATTGTATATTCCATCTTTATGCAACGTCAGTGCTGAGCACTATAAGGTAGACTAAAGGAACAACTGGCATAGCACAGACCTGGGCATTGAAACTCCTCAGTCTTTGTAATATCTACTGAGCCCCTGAAGAGAAGGCTAATTCCCTTGCAGAAGGACCTACATTCTGTTTTTACTATGAAGCCTTTATGACTTTTACAACAGGTTAGAGTTTATTGAGAAGAACATGAAGTGAAGTTGAGTTCTTAAGTCAATGACTAGTCTGGATCCCTAGAACATCTCTCTTTTGGACAGTCTCAATATCCATTAGCTTGGGATTGTAAAGGCTTTGAAAACTTGGTTACACCCAGCTACTCAACCTTCTTTTGACACTGGAGCTTGATTCTTGTTGGTATGCAATACCTACTAATACTCTGTGGAATATTTTCAGTGTGACATGCTAGAAATGTAGCCTTAGAACATTACTCAAAGCTTTTCTGGTGTGGTGCAGTGTCTCATGTCTATAATCCAAGCACTCTGGGGGGCTGAGGCCAGAAAATCCCTTGAACTCAGGAGTTCAAGACCAGCCTAAGAGTGAGATCCTGTCTCTACTAAAAATATAAAAATTAGATGGGTGTGGTGGCAGGTGCCTATAGTCCCAGGTATTCAGGAGACTGAGGCAGGAGGATAACTTGAGCCCAGGAGTTTGAGGTTGTAGCAAGCCACCATGATACCACTGCATTCTAACCGGGGTGACAGAGAGACACTGTCTCAAAAAAAAAAAAAAAAAAAAAAATAGCTTTGCTGACTCTTACTTTATTAATAATCCTTAATACATATATTAAGGCAGAGTAGTTGAGAACAAATTACAAATGAGTAAGGAAGGCTATCAGGTTAAAAGAAAATGGAAAGCTAACATCCTGACAGGAATGAAAGGGATAGGCAATGATGAAGCATCCATGGAGTTATATTCAGATATTTAATAAATATTTTTGCATGGTATGATCATGGAGATTTAAAGTAGCCCAGCAACTAAGTCTATGAGAAAA